>VYZX01031610.1:32037-60319 GCA_013401335.1 Brachypteracias leptosomus | reverse complement strand
CAAGGTAAACCCACCACACAAAAGAAAAGAGGAAAGTCAGGAATGAGTTTCACAGCACTACTAAAACGCTGCAACCTCTTGGGCAGCCCAGATAGCCATAATTGTCAGGCCCCTGAAGTGAGTACTCATCTGTAACAAGGTGTCACAGGCTCCCAGAAAAAATACTGGCTGGGAGAGATGCAAGGTGATCTGTGTTTTATCTACCTTGTCTTTGTGCTGCAAGATCTGTGCTGCAACTCTACATCATAGTTGTGTCAAAGGCTAATAGAAAAAGTATTGGGAAGACACCAATGCTATATGGAAGTTGGGATCATCTCATCATAAGCTCCTTTCAGGAACACTACATAGAGGCAAATGGTTAAGTCCTTACAGATGTTGATCTATCCTTTATGCCTGATGAGGAAAAAACTATGAAACACTAAGGAAATGGGTAGGTTTGTAAGACAGAAGTAGAAGCAGAGCACAGATATTTCTTGTGTCTTATAAATGCATGGTATTATCAATAGTGGTTTTGGAGAGACCACTTTTTACATGATGGAAGAATATTCAGGAAATGTTCTGAGATATATTTTAAGATTGGAGAGAAGAGAGCAGTCAATGTGGTTAATCTGGGAATGATCCACATAGAGGCTATACTTCACAATGTGGAGATTGTCAAAAATAAGCATACAACATTTGAAAGCTGTAGCAGCTGAGAAAATAGACTGAACTTTGAAAGGGGACTGCGTAATTTAGTATGTGTCTTTAAGAAGCTGAGAAGAAAGGGGCAGAGTAAACAATGTAATAACACTTTATGACATCAGCAATTAGTGCATGGGAAGAGTGAAGAAAACAGTAAATGAGAACCTCGCTGGTCTGAGGTATAAGACAACTAACAAATATATCAGGAGAAGAATCAGCTTTGTTGAGAAGTGGATGAATATAAATGAAAATAAAAAATTAGAGAAGAACCTTTGGAGAAAAAAAATACCAAATAATAATAAAATTCTGCTTTTAAGTATATTTGCAGAATCCAGCAGTGATTGAAACCCATTGCCTTCAGGCCTGTAGATTAACGTCTTCACAGTATCTCTTTATAGTGATTCTCCAGCCTGATGCTTTGATCACAGTGGCTGGTGTGAGTTCTGTTTTTTCCCCCTACAGTCACTGCTTTCAAAGACCAGAAAGGTCTAAGAGGCCAGAGCCGAGCAGAGGTAAGTTGCCTTGAACAGCAGGCTTTCCACCTCATCTCTCCCGTGGAATGAATGGATGAGACATCTGACCATTCTCTATTATGGGATCTTACCAAGCTGCCCTTCAGTGAAGCACTAGCTGGCCTTGTATTTCATCTGTTCTGGCAGAGGAGATGACAGTATGGTATGGTAGTTTGCAAGTCAGCTTGGTTTCTTTCAAAGGAAGAGGTCTTCAGTTCCCTTCTGACTTCAGGACTGCAAACATGCCAAGAATTTACATGCTTAAAATCTGTAAGCAATTTTGTTGCACAAGTAAAACGAAAGTGGGATGGCCACATGCTTAAAGCATGTTAGTGTGGGTCCAAAGGCATGAATCTGAGCTTTGTTACAGAGACATGCTGAGCACTTTTCTGAACTGACTCAGCTGCAATTACATACACACTAATTCCACCTGTGGTGGTAAAAGCAGAAAAACATCACTGCGATTGTATCAGTCTCTTGGGCTGTGGGACTGAAAAACCTTCTTCAACTGTGTAGTTGAGTGGGCCAAGGAAGTTCCAGAGTTCCTTTGATACCTCGTAGCTCTCACAACCACCTCCAAGGGCAATGTCATCAAGGAATAGGGGAAGTATTTTGTGCACAGTTCAGTCAGTGTTCATGACTACACCCTGAAGCTATTGCATTGCACTGGACTTATTTCAGTGACAAGGCTTGTTTGTTGACCTGGATTCACAGGGTACTTTGAAACCAAGACTACTAGCCTGTGCCAAAGCAACAAAGTGAACAAGTATTTAGTCTCCAACATACCAGGACCAAGGCTGAACAAGTTCTTTCTCATTTTTTCTCTACCAAGACTGCCTAGTCCCTTCCAAACCTAGATGAAAGCCAGACTTCCTGGGACAATCAGCCTTAAATTCTGGGTTAAAGAAGCTTCATATTCCAAAGGACAAATCAAATGAGTTGTATGTAAAAACCCCAAGTAAATGTATTTTTTAAACTTCCGACTTCTGAGAGGTTTGTACAAGTTCAAAATGATATTCCTGGGACTAGAATTTGGTGTTTGTATCAAATTATTTACTTGCAATGTATTATTCAGCTTCTTTCTCTGTGAGCTTTGTAAAAATCTAAGCTATATGTGGTCTCTGGTACATAAGGGGGACAGAGTTGGAACTTAAACAGTCTGTGTCTGTAGCTGTATTTACTGTCTGTAATGGACATTTGCATTACATTATCAATATCATATGCCTTTTCCCAGTCCTGCTATACCTAGCTGTATTTATACTATATTGTGAACAGAAGATTGTAGCTAGTCAGCTGGAAAGTTTTCATAGAAACTGCTAGAGCTCAACTTGATGATGTCTCCCTCTCCTTCCCAGCTCCCTCTATCAACTTACCTTTTACAGAATAAATTCTGTTGCACAAATGGAGTCTGGAGTTGAATCAGATGACATACAGTATCATCAGAGATTGAATGTTACATTTTATCAATTTCTTTTGCTTAGTTTTTTCCTGATCAATCCTTGATGTTACTTCCCATAGATTCTATTGTTCATTTTGTAAGCCTTGGATTATCAGTAATGACAGAACCATTTCCAACTCTCTGTATGAACTGCTTATTTACAAACTTCAGAAGCCAATTCAAAGCATCCACCTAGATAGTTCTTAAATATTTCTTGGTCCTATCTGGCATTTTCTTCAAGGAAATTTTTTTAAAAGTCCTTTTTTTGGGGATAATAAGGGCACTTATAAAATTAACCCAGGGTACCTGCTAGTACTTAGAGTTAGGCATTGGTGTATATTTTATACCATATGGCTAGGAAAAAAGTGTTCTTGCTAAAGCTGCATCTCTTCCACTACTCAACTACTCTCTCAGGTCCTGTGACACTGTTCCTGAATTTCCAGGGCAATGATATCCTATTTCTCAAGCACCAACTGACATGGGGGAAAGTCTTACGCACTGACTAGCCTTGTACCATATTCTCCAGTCGCTGTTAAGGGTATAATGGTAAATTAGTGACCATAGTGATACTCTAGAGCTGCTGCTGTTTTCACATGTACTTGAAGAATCAACACTACACACCTATACAGCAGGATTTGCTTGCTCCAAAACAAGATGGGGCAGGAATTTCTGGGACACCTTAGCTTTTTGTTTGACAGATTTCTTCAAAAGTGTTTAAGCTGTACCTTTCCATTTCAGATCTGTCCCCTTATAAAGTATCATCCAACATGTGTTTGATAACTGCATAGTGAGGAGCCAATGCAAAGGAGATGATCAACAAGAAAGGATAAGAAAAAAAAATCTGCTTTTGTTTACCAGACAACAATTGATGTTCTACCATTTTGACATGTTTTGCTGGTAAGTAGCTTAAGAGGAAGGCAGGAAGCCAACTGTTGGCTTACAGTACTTAGCAACAAGTTAGTGCTTGGAGGGAATGTGTCCTGCCTTTGGAGCAGCTGACTTGGGAGTTTTGAAAAGTGTGTCTGCGTTATAGCTAGACCTTGGGTACTTGGCAGTGACAGTATAATGAAATTGTTGGCATCCTTTGTGACTTATGTATATCCTATGAGTTAACTTTTTAAACTTCATTCTATGAGAGGTCTGTCAGGATAAAAGGGAGCAGTCAATAGTTATGGAAGGAGATCCATCAGGGCATGAAGATGCCACTGTGGAAGGAGTGGGAAGATTGCTGCTCTCTACAAAAAGCTTTTGGTCCCTCTCATTTCTCTTTCTGGTTTCAGTCAAAGATTTAGATTTTTCTGTAGTCAGTGACCAAGAAAGCACTACAGCATTTGCTGCTTTGCAAAGTGAAAAGGTCTGGTTCTTCTCTGGCTCTCCAAAAGTTTGCCTTGTCTGGAGTTATGACATCTGATCGTCTGTGATGGTGAACACATTTTTACCCCTTACATCTTTGGGAGATGTAGAGTTCTTCCCTGCTGTCATTCAACTGTTATCCTCTCACTTGTGACTGTGGCAAGCAACCCCAGAGTTCCTTCTCAATAGAAAAAAGGTCTGTAGTGAACAGGGCAGTTACTTATGAATGAGGGGAGTTAGTATGATTTTTCTTAATCTCTAATTCACTTCCATCCTATACAGGATATATCTTTTATTCAGAGTTTATCCAGGTGCTTGAAGATAGCTCAAACCCAGTCATAACTGCCAAAATACTGGATGGCCCTTCAGCCATGCCCATGCAAGCTGTGTCTGGATCTGAGAATATACCAAATTAGTAGAAAATAATGAAAATAGCGCCTTTTGGACACTGGACAAAAAGGCACTAAGGGCTCACCTATGTCCAGATTCAAAGCCCTTACAGACTAAGGTGTAGGAAGTATTAGAGCAAAAGTCAGGTAAAAGCCTGGATAAGCCCTCATTGAAGTTGTATTAGTACTCCCTAGGGTTGGTATTCACACAAAACTATGCTTATAGAATCCTCTACCAGAGACTTAAAAACAATTAGCCCCTAAACTTGGTAAGTGTCCACCTCAACGCTGGTCTAAGCAAACTCATAACTTTCACAAGCAGCAGAGGCTCCTATCCCCACATGATTGATGCTAAGAGGCCTTTCCAAAATGGGGGTGGGTGAGAGGCCTGTTGGGCATGAAATCCCAAGCCACTCTGTGGTTTGGAAAGGAGGCATCAGAAGAGCTGTCAGCTCCTGGAGCAAGTGCCAGCACCTGGCAGCTGGTGGGAGAGGGCGGCAGGTGGAGGCAGGGGGAAGCATGCTGTGAGGGCAAGAAGCCTACTGCTGCAAAACGATGCGGGATGGTCAGCAGGCTCGTGCTCAGGCACTGGGACATTTCTGCAGTTTTTTTGGCTGTCAAAGAGGCTTCTCTGGGCCTGTTGTGTCTCTTGAGTCCCTGCTGCTGCTACTATTCCTACTTTCCCAAGCACTTTAGCCAATCTTGTCAGTCCCTGTGATGCCTTAAATCTCCATATGTTTCAGTGAACAGGCCTTGAAACCAGCTTCACTCAGACGTCCTTAGGTACAGGAACACTTTTAAGTTCATTTATTTGTCAAATTGCAGCTTCAAATTATTAGCAGATTTGTATCTCCAGCCTGCTGCCATTCCCAAGACAAGAAAAGGAGTAGAGAACTGAGAAAAAGTCCAAATATTTTGGTTCAACATTTTTATAATGAAGCATTTTGAGGTTATGTTCTGCTTCAGCACATAGCTAAATTTAAATTTCTGAAGCAGAAACTCCACCTTATCCCTAACTATCCCTAACACCTGATCCTAAATGAAATTATACAGATAACCAGGGCTAGTAGAGGGGTGGGGAAAAGAGGAGGAAGTAGTTTTTTGGGGAAAAAAAAGTAAGCATGATTTTTAAAAGAAAATACAAGAGAAAAGAAGGCTAGTTTTTGCCAAGCTCTAGATGTAACTCTGCTTGCTGATGACTGCTCCACCTTTTGACCAGCTTTTGTCTAGGACCTTCTGAGTACAGCTTCTGAATTTTCCATGTCCATCTACATTTGAAGAGGAACTGGCATTACCTCCATTCAGCTCACTGGTGGAAAACAGGACAGAAAAAGCCCTGTCTCACACCACAAGACAGCTGCAGTCAGATATGGAACCAGGTCACCGAGGCATCATTTTCCTCTCTAACCACTGGCCACATTTTATCCATGGATGACATTGACTCTGAAAGCATTTGGCTGCACAGCTCTTGTGACATCCCCTTGAGGCAGTATATTCCAGTCACACACAGCATGCCCACACCTTTGCAAACCTGACAAGTTATCATATTCACCAGCCCTTCAGAGTCTTACAGCAGAAGTTGTTGCAGTCTTAAATAAATGTAAAGGCCTTTATTGTGAAATTTCTGCTGCAGTCTCTGCAATGTGGAGAGTTATTCTATTTGACGTTATTAGGGCTCTTATTTTGATATACTTTAGACTAATAAGACATCAAATCTCAGTCAAGAGGCTATTTAAAAACGCTCCTAATTCAATGGGTTGTTCAGATGAGTTGGTTCATTCAACATAACTTTTGCTATTTATGCTAGTGGTGGGATGGGTGATGTGTCTTCTGTCTTTGAAATTCTCTCCTTCTTTGTGCAAACTGTCTTAACCATGCCTAGAAATAATTGGCATGGTAGACATTATTTTTATCAGCTGAGCTCCAGTATTGAGAACCACACTGCATGGGTGAGTATTCATAGGACAGGGGGGATTTTTTGGAAATCAGGTGATCAACATTTAACATTGGATGTTTCAAAAATATCAGATCCCTTTGGCTTCACCCAGAGTGATGGAGAGCTAAGCCCTCTGGTATTCAGTGATGTATGTGGACTACAGCTTTGTCAGTAACACTTGTGCTCTCATTTTCTTTCTGTGTGGGTAACACTACATGGAAGAAAGACTTTCCCCTCATTCCAACTCCATCCAGGCCTGAAAAGAGAGATGGCCTGGCCATTGCTTCTGTGGGAAGCGGCAGAGGTGCTACCTGGATCCTGGCTGCTGGCCAGGATGACACAGAGGTTGTGTGCAGCCAAGAAACTGAGCTCTTCCAGAAACAGAGAATTAACTACTGAGGAAACAGCAGGCATTTTTGTTCATGTATAAGGTTGACCAGTTGTCTGTGTAAAATATAAATGCAATCAAAAAGTGTTCACAACAGAACCTTCCCTTTCAGCAGCTGATGGCACCCCAAGAGATACCAGTGTCTGAATGGGTAAGGAGAGCAACTGTATCTGGAATTGCAGGCAGAATACTGATGAGAAGTGGTCATAGTCAGTGCCAAGTTGTATCTCCTCTGCTTGTGAAAGCAAGCTTTCATCTCTAGAGTTAATGGTTAGAAAAGAAAGAGCTTCGTTGCTTTTAAAGCCAACAGGATCGTCTGCTGTGGTCTGCTGTGTGAAACAGGTGGTAGATATGACAGTTTTATTGTTTACTTTGAAAAACTAAATTCCTGCAATTGGGTTATTTTGGTATGTTTTAATTTTGCAAGTTTTCCATCTCAGTATCTTGTGTGCATTAGCAGCCACTGATGAATGAATAAAAGCATCTCAATTATATGCATGATGAATTGAATTCCAATGTATTTTACAAAATTTTCCCTTATGCAAGGATTATATGGTGCTATTTGAATGATGTTTTTTTAAGTCAAGTTGGAGGTTACAAAAGCCTACAAGATCTGTTAGGCCTTGGAGAAGTTAACAAAATATGACAAATTATTGAGCTACAAGGGCTAAGAGCTTAGGTTGGAAGAGAAGAGCATTTATGTGCATTTAGATGAGCCATTATGTCTTTGTGGTGGACCCTAAGAATATTTTGTGGGGAAGAATGAACTTATGGGGAAGGGCACAAACTTTCCAGATATACAGAGATCATGAGGTTGTAGGAGACGCTAGGAATTCAAATTATGGAGTGAGGAAATATGGCCTTTTTCCTATTTGCTCTGTCTGGGAATTCCTTGGGTGGGTTTGATTGCAGGAGAGCCCCCCCAAAAATTCCCTGGCATCAGGGCCAGAAAAGATGAGAACCTCTGAAGAGAAGCACACATCTGCTATAGTGTCAGCAAAGCAGGAGAGCATGTGACGAATTCTGTGGATAACTGATTCCTCTGGAGAAGGAAGATTAACTATCAGCTACCTAAGTGGTTCACCAAAGAGATATCTGGAGTGGCTTTTGATGTGACTGCTGGAAGAAAAAAAAATGTCATGCTGTGTCCAGACTGCTGGATGTGCACATGAGCAGGGATGTTCTGTTCCTGCCTTGAATCATTCAGTGAGGGGTCTGTTCTTGACCTTGACCTCGACCCTGCATGGTCATCTCAAGCAACTTGGATTTGGACAGGAATTTGGTTTTGTGGTCCTTCCTTTCTGAGTGCTCATGGCTGAACTTAGAAGAAAACAGAAAATTCCATATGTGGATGACCTGAAAAATATCTAAATAATAAAGTCTCAGTGCTTTAATATGGTGTTGTGAATTTGGAAGCATCCTAAACACCAAAGCACATCCAAAATGCTGACTTTGATGGGTGAATGTCTCAGTTCTTTTTCGTGGAGTAAAGACACCTGTGAACTTCTGTAGGATTCAGAATTCTGCACAGGAAAATGGAGATGCAGAATGGAGGCTGTTCTACAAATTTGTATTATGCTTTCATTCCACCTAAGCCCTTGGGGACACAAGGGAGTTCACAGTGTTCTGTTATGAATCTGCAACTCAGTGAACAACAACAGCTGGACATATTGAGGCTGATGTCAGTTTCTGGATCCTCTCCGATGACAGTCTGAGTCATTGGTCTCTGTTTGATCCTGTGCAACATGTGGGTGGAGTACAGGACACCCAGGATTGCAAGGTAAAATTATTCATAGATGATCCTGATATTGTGTCAGAAAGTGTGAAGACTTTCTTCCTATCATGTCTGGGTTGTAACCAGTGAGAAGATTTTTTTCATCTCAGCAATCAGATTTATATCTTTGCCTTATCATTATGTCACATCCTAATACCTGCTTAGGCCCCATAGGTAAACCAAATCATTATAGATTTTAATCCACCTTCAAATTTGGCCCCTTGCCAATCATAGGAAGGGAAAAAAATCAGACATAGCATGGATTAAATGATGTACATGATACCCAGAAGGTCACCTTTGGTTGGGCTGAGGCCTGGACTAGAGTCTTGGACTCTGGTTTGGAGCTTGCTGAACTGCTTTTATATTCCAGGGTGAAGGCAGATCACACTAAAAACATTCACATTATGGCCACTGGAGACATATTCCTAATGAGGAAGATGCTAGTCTATTGTTTATATTTCTGGGTGCCATAGTCTTGCAGTCCCTGATGTGTGCCATGTATGGGATTGCAAGCTGCTATGCTAAACGCATATTCAGCTTTAAAGAGTGTGATCAAAACTGCTTAGTGAACACACTTGCTACTTGCTTTTTAGTTATGAGGTTCAAAAGAGGACCCCAAAACTAGTCACAAAAGGGGAATGAGCTCAGGAGAGCGATGGATGGGCACTGTGGCTCAACAAAAGTTCAGAAGACTTTGTGTAGTATCATTGTGTGTGGGTTTGAAGCAGACTCTGCTCTCCTGTTGGAAGGGTAACAGGCAAACAGTTGTAGCAGCTAGTGCCAGTTGATATGTGTACAGGATGTAAAAACATCTTTAAAGCATCTCAGTCTTTGCCATTAAGAAAAAAAAGTAAACAAAAAATTATTCTTGTGGATGGCAAAGAACAAGAAGAAGATGTGACATCTTTATCACTGGGGAAAGTTGTTTCTTTCCTAAAGACCTTTCACTGAAAATCTTCCTGGTATTATTGAAAAAAAAAAAAAAGGGCAACACATCAGCAAAACCCTTGGGTTTCTGCAGATTGCTTTGCCTCCACAAGGCTGAGCACCTGAGATTCAAAAAGCCATGCATTTGAGAAGGACCCTTAGCAGGTATTTAATTCTCATGTAAAATAGGTATAAGGCTGCTTTTTTTTTTTGCACACCCCACCCCCACTCATAGCATACATTGTGTATCAATTGGTTATTCTTCTCACCTTTCCCTTTTCCCTCATATTTTATTGGGGGGTTATGAAGGAGGGAGAGTTGTTGCTATTGTTGTAAAGAAGATTCTGGAATCTGTGAACACAAGTAATAGTATTTTAAATAATGAGGAAAAATTCCACATGGAAAGCTCATCTGGCAGTGTCAGTTTGTGACTGAATGAGAGAAAAGTGCCCTAGAAGCTATTCATTAGGAATTCACTGGAAGCTCTCAAACAAGCCTGGCAGAAGCTGAAATTGAAGTGGTCTCTGACCTAATTTTCTTCTGCATGAAACATCTGCATCAAGGCACTCTTTGATGTATTCCACTTGGCTCTGTCTACAGTATTGTATCACATGGCTTCAGTGTTGCCTCAGTTTTAAAAGACATTTCCAGCCTGTAGAAGGTAATGTGATGTTACTGTTACCCAAGCTAATCACTCAATGTGCTCTCAAAATAGAAACAATAGAGGTTCAGACAACGATGCCTGCTTTGCAGTCGTTGTTGCTGCCTAAGCTCACAGTTTGAAAAACCCAGATCTGTGATATTCATCTCATGTAATTCATCAACACCAGGAAGGGGAGGGAGAGGGGGGAACTGTGAGCCTTCTGTGTAATAGTATGTCAGAGGACACAATGCATTACATGTGTGAGCTTTGCATTCTTAGCTGCTCTAGCCATACAGTTAGTTTAGCACATTGGAAACAAAACCTGGGAAATGTTGGAGGACATTATCATAAAAGCTCAACAGAAGGAGCTCCTGGTTTTCGTTTTGCTGTTTGTTCTCTGCTGATTGACACCTAAAGCTCACGGTGAAAGAAATGCAAGCATGTTTGTGTAGATGCATGGATGATGTGTGATGTATTTTGAATATATATTTCCCCCCTCCTCCTTTTTTCCACACTACAGTACACATTTCAGATCTCTCTCAAGCTCTTCTCCAAGTGCTGTAGAAAACACAGCTGCACAAAGGTATACCTATATACATACACATATACTTACACATACATACACAGATAAATTCACAAATAAGAAATGATTAGGATCACTTTTTACTTTGAATGAATACACCTTAGTCTTCTTCAGAAGGGTTTTCTGCTCAGTCTTACCTAATGGCATGCTGCTGTTTCCCCAACCTTGCTTGTAATATGTGAATAACTGTGGTGTCTTTTGTTTTCCTCCCCCTAAAGAAGAATTCTTTGAAATTCTAAATGACTGGGCAGTGGATTTTAATGTCTGTCTCTTAGAAATAACCAAGCAATAACATGGAGCAAGATGCAGCAAGCCTTTTGAAAGTTATTCAGATTATTTCCTCAGTCTCATGAGTGTGTGTGCATCTGTGTGTGCATGTGTGTATGCATGTGCTGGTTTACTCTCTGAATGTATGGCAGAAATACATTATTTCCCTGTGAATCATTTTCTCTCTTCTCCTGTCCATCTACTCCACCCCCCAAATCTCTCCTACTTTTGTTGACATGGCAAAAATAAAGGTAACTGGCTAGGGAGCTTGTATAGGTCTTGTGGGTACAGCATGAGATGAGTTGGTAGCTTCTCAGTACAGTTCCTTGCAGAAACCAGAAAGAAAAGACAGCCCTATTGCTGCTAATTAGATACCTCCAGGATAATCACAGCAGAAAAGCCATGGCTCAGGAGCCTGAAAATAGCCTGCTCCCTGGGGTCATTTTCCCAAGTTTGGGCTGAAATACATCAGGAAGGCAGAGTGGAAGGAAATAGACTCACTCCTGTCTGACTTCACAAATGGCAGATACCTGTGTCCTCTCTCTGGTGCTTCTTTAAGTCCATATTTCTTTGCTTCGCTGTTCAGTGGAGGACCTGTATCTGGTAGCGACAGTATAATTAATTCCTTAAACAAACAGCTGCTCCATCCCCTGTTGAAGTGATGTGTTTCACTGCGGTAGGAGCTGCATGCACTGTGACAGCCAGCTCCAGCTCTAAAGGACTTTGTTAGAAGTGCACAGTCCTGAGACACCTGGGGCAGGCAGGGAGAGGTGAAGGGATGCACCCAAGGTCAAGCTGCCAGTAGGCAGGAAGCAAACTTCACCTCATCTTCTAACAGCCAAACTGCAGCACTTTTCAGTGGGAACACCCTGTCTCATCTTCTGCAGACAAGCAACAGTCCAGCCCTCAGTGCCTGTTGCCAGCAATAAATCTCCTTGAACTAATTTTGTAAAGGACAAAACCAACACTGTGGAAAAAAAAAAAAAAAAGCCCCATAGCTTCCTTGCATGTCTGTTGTTTCTGAAGGGCAGTGAGGAGCAGGGAACCCCTCTCCCACCACATTCACAAACAGCCCCAAAGAGTTATTTCAAAGAACATATTTAAATAAGAAAAGGCAAGGTCCTCCAGTGAGCCCTGAGGTTGATTTACACTTCTGCATGGATGTGGTTGGCTGTGAACGGTGCCTGGCAGAAGCTTATCATGCCCTCTCTAAAAATAACAATCTCCAATGGACAAGGTCTGCTCACTCAGATCCAGCCTTGGTTCTCAAACAGTGACATGACATTCAAAAGTGGCTGAGGGACCCTTTGGCAGGTCTGTGATGCTGAAGAATCCAGAGAGGTCACAGCAGCAGGGCTTGAAGCAAGTGGCTTCTGCTCACAGAGAAGCTAGTTTGCTCCCCAGTACTGGGAGGTGCCGAGGGCTGGGGTTTGCATTCTGGTGGTTTTGTTTTGTCTGCCTTTTCCCAAATAGCTCCTTTCCTCCCCCTTCTCCATCCCTTGCCTGCATCTTTTCTCTGTGTTTTATGGTGGTGTCAGAGACCTTCCTGGTATGGGGGACAATCATGCCTTCCAAGTGATCCCCACCCAGCCCGTGGTCCTTGGGTAAATTAAAGTCATTGTTGTTTCTCACTAGTTGTCCTGAGCTCTGGAGACCCCTATTTTGTAGTGCAGAAAGCTCCAGCCTATTCACCAGCATGATGTTTCCTCTTTATCTACCCCCTTACATCTGAATCCTGGAAGACAAGCTGGGTTTTGTCTATTCATTTGGCAGATGGTTAGATTCAGATCTTACAGGAACATAATGTTAGAAATGGAGCGTGTGTATGTTTGTGTTTGTATGTGGTGGGGAAAGGATCCCAGGTCATTTTCTTTCTCTGTGGTCTCATAACTGCTAGCAGTTTCACACAATCTCCTGTAGGTAACAGGAATAAAAAAAGCTGCCCTCCCCCCGCGTTTTTTTTTTCTCCCTCAAGTCTGTACTGTATATACCAGCAGTGTGGTCTAGGCCAATGCTGAACATTTGTGCCTTGGACAATAGCACAGCCTGGCCTGACTATTATCAGCTGCTGTTTTCTGGTTAGCTTTCCTTTTATTCAAGTGCACAATGCATGCCTTTATCACCCTTCAGTCATAGTAACTCTTGAGGAATACATCTGGTTTTCTCTTTCAGCAGCTCTGAAAAGGTCAGTCTGTTCATTTCTTATTCGCAGGACACCACATTTTTTTCTGAGCTGGAAAGACAGGCCTACACCTTTTCATTTCGTCTTGTACATAATTAGACATGGTGTCGCTCTAGAAACCTACCCTTGAAATCCTCACGAGTAACTCTTTCAGAGACAGGAGACACGGCAAGGGAGTGAGTGAGAGGGGGGATCACTTCCTTCCAATCTTAAATCTCATCGTGTGGTCACAAAAGCAGTTCCCCAGCATTGCCAGCCTGCTTTCTTCCTCTTCTCCTTCTCATCCCTCTCCTTTTCTTCTCCCCCATCCCCAATTTTCTCTCCTAACACTGGCTTACTGGGTTTGCTTTACAGACACACCGTGCACAGTAGAGGCTTCCACATAAAGAAGTCCTCAGATTATTTGTGCAAATGAGGTTGCAATCATTTTTTCTTCCCTACTATCCTATATTCTTCAAGCAGGCTGTAACACAATAACAAGTGCGCCCAAGAGGACAGAACTCACAGCAACTGATGTCTGACAAATTATCTTGCTCCAGACAGGCAAATGGTGACTTGTGCTCCAGCCATCCAAGGGTTACGTGTTCTGATTTCTCCCTTCATGCTGGGTAGGGTGGGCCAAATTGTCCTGTGGTGAAAATCCGAACCACCTCCTTGTAGCTAGAGGGTTTCACCTCTGGTGAAGGTAATTTTCCCTTTCCAGCTGCACTTTTGCATGTTTCAGCATGAGAAGCACCCAGTAAGGCTGTCACAACTCCTGGGAAATGGCTGCTTCTGTTACCTCTGTTCTGAGGAGGAAGACAGTCAGGACATGAACTGTCCCATGCATCTCCTGAGGAATGACTGCCAGTATTGTCTGAAAAGGAGAAAGGGGAGGATACTTCATAGAATTAATTATTGACCAGTATGAAACAAGTTGGAAGAGTGAAATTAATTTCCACAAGGCAAACAAGCTTAGAGTTCCTGACACTTAGTCAAAGGATGCTCGGCGTAAAACTGATGGTTTGTTAATTTATCCAGCCAGGACAACTAAGCTGTGGGAGTATGATTCTTGGACTCTTGAAACATATCCAGGTTGCATAGTTTCTGGTTGGTTTTCTTTCTGTATTCCAACTTTTCCTCTTGTTTGCATCACTCTCTCTCTCATGTGGTAGAAAAGCTTACTGTAGGCTAAAATGTGAGAGAAAGCTATCTAATTTTCTTTCTGTACACTCCATTTTCACTTGTGTTCATGATTCCATGGTTGCAGTCCATCAGGGCAGCTTTCCTGGGATGAAATCCTTTCCTCTCTTGTTCTTTGCAAACACCATATGACTTGAGTACTTGTTACAGGGCTTTTTCCCAAGCAGGGGCAATCCCTACAGCTGAAATCTCATAACATTAAACCTGAATGTCTAGAAATTACAGTCACTAGTTGGGTTTTTTTTCCTAATAGAAATTTCTACCTCCAAGCCAGATGTAGTTATACTTTATGCCACCACCATCAGCAGAGTAGAAAGGGGAAGATGCACAATGGGAGACCAGTGTCAAAGTGGCTGATGCAGGAGAGAGCAGAGATTTCCCATTTCTACTCCAGCATTTCTCGTGAGCTGGTAGGTCTCTTCCTGCACAGCTGAGCCCAGAGACATTGCCTTGCCCCAAGAAGTTCAAAGCAGATTGAAAAGAGAAGAGTAAGCTTAAAGAAGAAGACGAATTTGTACCACAATACTCCATGAGCGAGCTGTGAGACTAGGAATAAACCTTCCTTCTCCTGCATCTATTTATTGAGTCACTGGACCATATCTTCTCTAATGGACAACCCCTCTTGTTTGCTTTGCATAGAGGACTAGATCTACTGCTGCAGTATGGTAGATGCATTTAAACAGCCACACTTCTTCAAGTGAGTTTTGTATTTTAAAGAAAGGGACAGGGTAAAGACAGAAGGAATTTAGTTTCTGGTATTAAATTTCTTCATTGGTTAGAGCTATATATATTTTATATATTTCAAATTAAAGCCTTCAAAGACATTTTGTGGTTTACAGTCCTTTAGCTGTGCATAATGGCTTTAGGATATAGAAGAAAAGCTTGAAATCTTTATTAAATTTTCTATATGATAGCAGCTCCTACTAATACAGTCAAACTTTGGGCTTTATCACAATTTCTATCAAGGATCCTGATTTTCAGGGGTTTAGAACACTGTGGTCTTAAAACATGCCCACAGCTAAAACACATTTTTGGTCTTATCACACCAGACTTACAGTAAATTGGAATAGAAATTAGAAAAGTGCAAGAACAGTTATGTGGTTTCTGGTTACTTCTTGTAGAAAGACATAAAAGTTCAGAGTCTTGGCCTGCTGTAAAAGATAAAGTTCCTTTCATCCCTGCATTGCCTATCTGGCAATTTTTTTTTTTTTCCTGACACTGAATTATCACCACCTTGTCTCACACAATTTGCCTGCACATGAGATACCACAACATGGAAAGAAAGATCGGGACCCTAGCTGAAAGCCTGAGGTGTAGTCATCCTTACTATGCTCTTCTATCCTGAATAAGGATGGAACATAGGTCTTCCTTGAAAAGGCACCTCCCTTTTAAATAGCCTATGGCTTCAAAGTTCCTCAGTTCTGCTCTGAATACAGCCATTTTTTTCTGTGTGTTATTCTTTTGCAAACATCGATTTCTATTGATTTGTATTTTCAGGATAAATCAAGCTATGGTGATACTCTCTTTCAGAATACTAAACTATGACATATTTTTTTTTATTTTTTTTTGACCAATAGAGACATCTGCCTCCAGGAGCAACCTTAAGAGAAATAACAAAGAATGTAGTAAATTACAAGTATGAGACACACTAGTAGGAGCTGATTTAACCACCCACTGTTAAAAGCAATAGATTATTAAGATATCTACCTAGCAATAGATTATTGATGTACTAATTTAAACCTTATGAAAAAAAACACCATAATCTACTAATGATTTTGCATTAGAATTATTTTCAGTTGTGACGACACTGTGACAGACTTGAAAGATTTCATTAAAATTTTTGAAAAAACATTTGCTATCTTTTTAGTGGTCAAAACTATAAGACCAAAAAGAAGCATTCCCATAAGGAGGAGTAGCTTTGCTGCAGCTATGGTAGTTTCAAGACATAAGCAAGAGAAAGTTTATAGTTTCCAATTAACTTTTTTGTCAGAGATGGTCTAACAGATGCATATCTGATTTGGCTCAGAGAAGTTATATTTAGCTTTGAAATTTTTAAAGCATAAAGAAAAGTTCTTAAGTGTGAAAATATTTTCTGCTTTTTCCAGTTACACCTGGCTTGTCTATTTAAACATATGACTTTAACTAACAAATGTTGCCTTCAGCAAGGTCAGCTTGATATTTCTGGAATACGTTATTTAAAAAAATATAATTTCATAGGTAATTTCCAGATTTGATTCCAACTGGAGGTGAGTGACAACAAATCTGCTATCATTTCTTAGCAAATTTGAAGTTCCAGTTTTCTGCCAGGTCTTCTACAAAGACGGACAAGTTTATTCAGACATAGGCACTGTACTTCATCTGGCAAACTTAAAAGGTTGTAAGCCTTTCTGGCTTCGGAGGTGTCTGAGCAAGCCTCACTCTGGGTGAGTAGCCACAGTTACAAGCCAAGAGATGTGCACCTGTCTTCAGCACTCTAGGTTTCAGAACATCCTTTCTTTCTGTGAGAAGCCTCAGAGAGCTTTCAAGCATCCTTGCTCCTAACATTTCTGTGTGGGAAAGGCAAGAAGTTCTCAGATGAAAAATTAGAGCCTTGTCTTTGCCTGTCTTTCTACAGCTGTGTGTTTGTCTGCATACATGTGCTGGGAAAATGCATAAAAATGTAGGTATAGACATTTACATGCGCAGTGCGTAAATAGTACAACCACTGTCTAGCTGGGCACCTTTCCGCTTCTAGAAATGTAGGCTGACTTCAAGCAGGTGTTTTGCTGCCTTTGCTGCAGGCCAAACAACCTTTTTGTTCCTGCTGTTGGTGGACTAGCCGTTTGCAAATCCCTTAGCAGAAGTCCAGAGTTAGGCTTTCCACCTCCTGCCTGTCCCTCCTCTCAAAATAATATGTGCATGGATATGTGAAATGAGTTTACGGTCTACATACAGCCCACTACCTTTAAATTTCACTATCTGTCATGAGACCATCATAAGGCTTTTCAGTTGTTTTAACTTATTTTTCTTTCCAATCTTCAAATCCTGGTGAGACTGATGCTGAAGTATTTTATTTTCTTTCTTTTGTTTTTTTTTTTACCTTTCAGAATTACTTACATGTAAAATGCTGCTGGGTTGCTAATTAAACACTACTTAGAGTTAACGATGATTAAGACTTTTGCATCATTTTTTATTTTAAACACATGGGAGAAAATTTCATGAATTTAGCATTTTTTAGGTATTTTCATATTCAGATATATAGCTTCAGTACTTGATTTAGAGGAAATGACAATAAAAGCATTATCTATAGAGTCCTTTTCAATAATTCACCATTCCAAAAATGTGAAAAAACATCACCTATGTTTGGGGATATAATTTGTGTCCTTTTACTGGAAATCATATATCTGCTTAAAAGTGTGCCCCCACTGTTTAGCCTATGTGTGTAGGTTTGCTGTGTCACTTAGGTGACCAGGTGATATTCAAGGTGCACATATACACAGAGTTTTAGAAAAGGTACCAAATTTGCTCTGTCCACCAAATTATAAAGTTCAATGTGCCACAAAACCACAAGACAGCCTGATTATTCTGGAGGAGAGCAAAATATTAAGTCCAGTTCTCACTTGTCTTAAAGTCCCTTACACTGTCCAAATGAATAGGACAGCAGAGATTACACTTTGTGGTGTAACTTCTGTTGTTGGGTCTGTTTTCAGAAAACCTCCAGCTCTGTAGCTATGTGGCTAAAGATGATTAAGTGAGTCCTAGCTATTGTGATCACAGGGGAGGAAGGGCTTGAAAATTCAGGATGTAAATCAAAAGCAACCAATATGTTCTTCCACTAGCACTGAAGACTTGAATCATGATGTCATACCACTTGGTGACAACAGTGGTGGCCTCTTCCACCTTTCTGTGTGCATCACTCCTGCACTGCATTTTGCTACTAGCTGAAATCCTGAAGCTTGTCAGGGCAAGAGATATCTCTTGTGTACATATGTGCATGGTGCCTAGCAAATGGGACTCCTGCAGAGAGCTCCAGAAGCGCTGTTCAGCAGGTGTTACTAAGCTTACTGTGATAAAACATAAAGGACCTATGTCAGATCTAGGGATGGGCTCAGATCAGGTTTCTGGACTCAAACACCCCTGAACCTCAAGGGTGTTGAAAATCCAGGCTCAACTATACATAGGATGTCTCTTACACCTGCAAAGTCCTGGGCTGATGCTAAAACATCTCTTACCTTGCTGGTGTTCCTACAAGGTGCAGGTAACAATTCTGAAGTCTGTGAATATCTCAGCAAGCAGCAACTGGAAACTCAGGGTGTGGATTTCTGTACTCTGATAGTATAAATTAAGCACTTGCTGTTCCTTTGCAGTTTCTTATGTTAATCCAATTGTAGTCTACCAGTCTGTGAGGAGGGCTACCCACTTTCTTAGCACTCAGCATCATTAGTTTTCCTTATTCCTTTTTCCTGTCAGAGGGCAAACACTATTGCTGTCACTTAGAAAAACAGGATTTTGCCTGCTGTGCTTGAGAAATCTTCAGCACCAGGCTGATTGTATAGGTTCCAGGAACTTCTCTTGTAAGGCTGGGATTCAGCCGACTGATCTATAGCTGCAAAGGTTCACTGCTTTACTGCACCAGCATAAAATGGAAATGTTGTAACATTCCCATCTGTGAAGATTTGCCAAAACAGTTTAGTGTTTCAAAAGCTGCATGCTGAATGAAGACAAGATCTCACTACAAGCTGTGGGAGCTGGAAGAGTTTATGAAGCAGAAAGCACTGGCAAAGGGAGAGATCAGACCAGTGATAGTCCACTGGCCTTGCAATTCTTTTGAGAGGCACTAATGGTAGTGGACTGCTACAGTGGAAGTAGACCTAGATTCATTTAAGGCAGTAGCATGAAATTGGTTGCAATAAAATTATGCATTAAATGTGCATTATGTTTAATAAGACTGTATTGCACTCCCAATGTTTACTCTGTGACCATTGAGGCTGATCCAATTTTCTAAAGTTCTCCAATTGGTTCGCTATCAGGTTTTCAGCCAGAAGGTCAAATTTCACTTGTTGTTAGTACATGTCTCCATTACTTTGCTAAAGCATTTACACTCCATATTCATTACCCCTTCTTCTTTTTTGTCTATCTCCTGTAACTTGACTGCTCCAAACTGCTCCCTGTAGGTGGCATGTTTGACATAAATGAGATCAGTCTTTAATAAATGTTAACTCAAGAACATATACATGTGCAAACATACACTTGCACAAACACGTGAATAGAAAGAGGGAGGAAGGCTATTACCAGACCCATATCAGAGATAATTTTATGCTGCTTCACTCAAGGTTCATAAGTGACCTCTGTGAAATTGTGGGTTTTGGATATGAAACTGGGAACTTAAGTAGAGAGGCTGGAATATATGTTTAGAACAGTATGTGATCATGACTATACCAAACTGGGAACTGGATTGTTTTAATCAGAGGCAACGATAGTTTTAGTGTTCCAAAAACACATTATTTCCCAACATCTCAACAAACTCTGTCAGCACTGAGCTCAGTGTGGTTAATGCAGGCGAGGAACCAGCAGGCATATTTTCTTGGGGCTTTGTGTTTCTTCATAAATGCTTTAGCAGGAAAATACAAGCCTGCTTGTATTCTCTTCTCTTCTGTTAGGAGATCATGTTGAGAGAATTCGGCATGTCTAACATGTTTCAGCCAATAACATGGCATTCATCACTCCAAAATGGACTGTCCCTGTTAGAAAAGCTGGCTGGGTTACCCAGAAGGAACCATTGTCCAGGACACTTGGTGCTCTGCCTTGGCAGTGAGGTCTATGCCTAGCCTTCAGCTTGATTAGTTAGGGAAAATGCAGTGGAGGCCCTAAATAGTCTTGCCAGTGCCTCAGAAAATGAAGTGTTTGAATGAGCTAGCTGCAAGGTTTGTCCACTCTGCTGTCACTGCTCTGCCTTTAGGCTGATGTATGAGTACCCATGTTTGCTTTAAAACAATCTACTGGCAGACTGCTAGCTCTAGGCACTCAAAGCCCGCCTGAGGAACTGTTGGGGAGCCTACAAGGTGTGCTGGAGCACAGCAGCCAAACTGTATAAAGCCTGAGCCAGCAAGGGGGTACAAAGTCCTAGCACTGACTCCTTTCTACAGTGCAGCTTCTTCTCCAGAGAGTGACTGAGTATCAACAGGACCTCTCCACACCAGTCAGAGGCCTCTCCTCACCCGCATCTTCAGAGGTGAGCCCTGCTAAAGGGAGGTGCTGCATCACCTCAAAACACATGGGGTCTGGGGCAGAGCCACAGGACATGTCTGATTTGCCACATGGCCAGTCTCCTTCACTACTTTTGTCCCTTCAGGTACTGCAGGCTGTGAGATAATTTGTGCTATGTCTTTACAGAGGGAGTCACATTTTGATGTCACTCTTCTTCAGTTAATAGAGTTATTATGTGGAAGTTGCCATGTTTAGGTTCAGGGGCATCTCTTACCAATGGAGGGAACACTAATACTCATTTTTGAACTTACAATGCCTTATTTTCATAAGAAATTGAGCATCTGACCTATTTTATGAAAGTGCTTTGTGTGCTATGAGCTGGATACCAAAACCTGTGGTCCCTCAAAGTCATTACTTTGAAAAATCCTTAGAGAAATTTTGCTACCAACCTCTTAAAGAGAATAATGTGTTTCTTGAACACCATCTTTCTTTAGACATGTGTGATGATCCTGATAGCACTTTTACAAGGGTTTACACATGCAACTCTGGGTGCCTGGCCTCTTGCAGTGCAATCGCCTGGGTCTCTGACCACTGCTGACAGGCAGGAAGGACTAAGCTGCCTAACAGAAGATGTACCTGCCCCTGAGCTGTTGCAGCCTCCGTGACATGCCTTTGGTCCATACATGACACAAGTGGGTCCCCATCTCCTTCAGACAGCCCAGAATAACCTTTGGCAGAAGACTGGGGGAAACAGCTGCCTGTTGCTAACCCAGCTAAATCCATCTGTAGCCATGAGTCAGAGCCCTAAATCTATATGCTTCTAATCCCCACCTGCTTCACACCTGTCCTTTCATTTTTCCTCAAACACTGAAAGTGGTCCTGTTTTCTTTTGGGTGCCTGTCCAGGCTGTCACGCAGTACCCATCTTGTCCTGGCTGGGATGTCATATTGCTGCAGAAAATAGTGCTGCTGTTTACTGACTCCCATGCATGTTCTAAAGATCCCACATAGAAGGACAGGATTAGAGAGCCCTGAGGAATAAAAGGGTCTGCTGTCCCTTTGGCTGCATGGAGAATCCTGGATGTGTTATGGCTGTACCTCTCAAGAGCCTTCCCACTATGAGGCAGTCAGCCTGGGCAGAGGGTCTTGGCTTCATCTAAGCTTCCACAGTGGGCACTGTGTTTTGGACATGTGTAGTCCCCATGCAGAAGGACATGTTTCCATACATGTGTAGTTATTTTGCTTGGCTTTTTCATTGGGATGCAGTTTTCTAATTTGTTTCAGCTGTTTGTATTTGCTACTGCTAACTTGAGGCTGAGGGGTTGAGGAAGGACTAAACTTCACTGGTGCCTGCTAGTCAAAGACTTATAAAAAAAGGGTACAGTTTTGATTTGGGTAAATTAGATTAAATTGCTGAGAACAACAAAAGCAGACAGCCTCAGCTATCTGGTTTCCATGCATAGGAAAGCAGGACCTAATCCTTTTCCCACAGAAATCAGCAGATGAGATCTCACTGAACTCAGACTACATTATATCAGGCTCCAAGTAAATACTTCTTATTCTGGCATTAATTTTTATTATTATTTTTAGTAGTAGTAGTACAATCTTTAGGTTCTTTTCTTTCTTTTGTCTTTTTCTGACTTGCTTTGGCATCATTGTGTTCCACCAGGAGAGTGGGCTGTGGAACATGTTTATATGACTATAGATGGTCCCTGCTATTATATTCCACGATTTACATATAATTGCATAATTTACATGTAATTGGTAGACGGCCAGTGTAGTCATGAAAGCAGAGCTGATATATACTTTCTGTTAAAACTCCCTTATCAAGTAATAGTTACTCATGCAAAAACTAAAAAGGGTAAAATGAGCTGGCCTGCTTTATTGTAAATATGGATTTGGATCATAGTGATTCGTGGTTTGGTTTTTTTAAAAAATAATAGATATAATTTGTCGCATGAAGGAACAGTCATTCTCATGAATTTTTCCATGGTCCTGTGCAGGAGAAGGTGAATCTTAATTCCATAGCAGCCCATGGAAAAAAATTGTCATGACTTGCATGGAGCCAGTTTTACTGTAGGAACCCACAATGTCCTTCAGTGCCACCATTAAAACAGAGGAATACTCTAAGACATATAGTCTTCAGTTCAAAGGACAATAAAGCCTTGTTTCAGCACAGCACAACCACAGTCATTTTGACCTGAGTAGATGTAAGGCTGTAGTCCAGGAAGATGCTTACACACATGCCTGCCTGTAAACAAATGCTTAATCCCATTGGAATCAACAGGGCCCCAGCTCAGCTTGAGCTTTCTTTGCTGTGCTGAACTTAAACATACACAGTGAAAAGAAAATTGCTCACAGTACCCTCATCTTTAACAAGCATGATGGAAAAAGTTTGCAGTGAAATCAGCAGGACTTCAGCTAATGTGATTAAATGGCTTTCTGAATCCAGCCTTCTGCAAACCTAGGACCATGGATGCTATTCAAAGCCTGCTGAGGGCAATGGGTGCTGGATCAGACCCTGAATGCAACTGGATTTTCTCAGACTTCTGCAACTTCAAAAGAGGTTGAAAGGATTTGAGAAAGAAAAAAAGAGTAATCAAGGGTGTGTTTTATTGCTTCACCACCTTTCAGAAAAACAGCTGGTGAATGAAACAAGCAAGGTTACGAGAAAGTGGCTGATTCCAAACTGATTCTTTTATTTCTCTCTTCCAAATGACGTGCAGGCTGCTAGTTTTGGTTTCTACTCTCCCCAGAACTAACTGAGATAGCAGGCTGCAGATCATGTGAAGAGCAGAGATTATGCAGGAATAAGCTCTTCTCTCATTCCTTCCAGCCCTGCTCTTTTGTGTGTTCTCTGTTGAAATTCAAGGTTCCTTCTCTTTGTGTTTCAAGGGGTTTGTCTGATTAAAATTAAATAAAAGCTGGAGGACTAGATGTTGTCTGTGGCTCATGCTCATATTTCCTATAAACTGCTGGCAAGCATGTGAAGAGTTCTCCAAATTGACAATGCACACAATGTCCAAATCTAATTTGAACTGCATGGTGCAGCTTCAGCTTTCAATCACAGACCACTTCCTCTAAAACAGTGTCTGCAGCTACATTTCCAAATTGGGACATTTTTGAAATTGCTCATCACACAGCTCCCTCAATAGACCAACATATGTTTCAGCAGAATCAACAGGCTGACAAACTCCAGGCCACCGAGAATTTTATGTATCAGAGAGTGTGTGTTGTACATGAATCAAAGTGTAAGTCATGTTTCGGGACTTGGCATGTGTATATCCAGAAACATTTTCCAGTATGGTTATTAATTATCAGTATTCTGTAAACAAGTCACCCTTCCTCATACATCTTGTTTCAGCTCCATGAAGCAACAGAGAGCTCATGCCAAATGACATAGTCAACCCAGAAAGGCTCATCCACCTGCTTCACTCCAAGCACTGTGCTTGATGGGACATTGGTCAGGTTTTGTGGGACTGATGTGTAAAATGCTGAGAGAAGCAGAGTTGGGAGTGAGAGGCCAAAGACCAGTCTTCTGTGTGGCACAAATAAGACGAGTTCCAAAGTCTGGGGATCTGTTCCTGTTTACAGCTGAAGTTTGGCTCTGTGGCCTTTGCTCAGTCTCTCAGCAATGAGGACATTACTTGTGACCAATCTCCATGGGGTCTTGTGAGGGTAAAATCATTAATGTCTGGGAAGTGCTAAGAGATAACAGTGATTAGCACTTTAAAAAAAGCCTATAAATAATAAATAAAAAAGTTTCCTTCTACTGACTAATACATGTTGTCTTTCATCTTTTGCCAAATTAAAAATGTACAATTTATCCACTAAACACTGAGGTAAAAATTGGGTTTCAACACAGATTTGGAGAAAGGTATATTGGAATCAGGGAGCTGGTGAAAAAGAGATCTGTGAACTGAAAAGTTTTCTGAGATGGAAACCTATAGTTTCTCCATCATTGCTTGCAACAAAACCACCTTATACATAGCAAGTTGGTTTTCTTCAGGAAAGGTTTTTCTTTGTTTCCAGTTGGGGCTGTGTTTTCAGGAGGCATTTGGAGTTTTGTTTGTTTGTTTTACTGTCAACAGTTGCTCCCAGAGCAAGTGGCGAGTAGCAGGGATGGAGAGTTTCCATTTTGCTTTCTTCCAGAGGAACACAGAATCACAGATTCACAGAATGCTAAGGGTTGGAAGGGACCTCGAAAGATCGTCTATTCCAATCCCCCTGCCAGAGGAGGACCACCTAGAGCAGGTCACACAGGAACATGTCCAGGAGGAATTTAAATGTCTCCAGAGAAGGAGACTCCACAACCCTCCTGGGCAGCCTGTTCCAGTGCTCTGTCACCTTCACAGCAAAAAAGTTTTTCCTTATATTTTTGTGGAACCTCATATTCTCCAGATTGCACCCACTGCCCTTTGTCCTACCATTGGCCATCACTGAGAAGAGCCTGGTTCCATCGTCATGACACTTGGCCTTTATGTACTTATAAACATTAATGATGTCACCCCTCAGTCTCCTGAAGGTTTATTTATGGTCACCCATAGAAGGTTTATTGATGTCCACCATAGACACAGTTCTGGACCATCAGAGATTTTATGTTGGAGGACATCTCCTCTGCCACCAAGTTTCTGTGTGAAATGTGGCATGTAGTTGAACGCCTTCATTTAAAAGTTTTTTGATAAAAAGGTGCATACTGGGCCAGTGAATTAACAGAAGTGATTGTGCTTTGATGGGCTGTACTAATATTTGCAAAGATGTGCAGTGGTTTCAACTGGGAGATGACTTTTACTCTTAGGCAAGTAATGCTTGAACTGAGTTTGCTGCTGGTGAAAGTTCAAGAAGTTTGCTAGACTTGGAGACATGAGTCTAGTTTCTTGATTGGCATTTCTGTTGTTAGAATTCAATTTCTTATCTGTTGATGGATAGTCCTTTTGTCGACATATAGTGGTTCACCCAAACTGTGAATTACGGATCTCAGAAGGTGGAAACTGGGAATCTCAAGTCTTGGTTTGGATTCTGTGATGTCTTAACAGTTTATCTCCAACTACATTAGGAAATGATTCCTTTCACTAGGGCTACAGGACTTCATATTCTAAGTATGCACACTAGCATACACATGCATGTAAAGGCACTTTGCTTGTGGGGAGAAAACACTTCACTGAGAGACTTGAGGACTGTATTTTTCCAGTTGTGCTGCTGTTATGCTATGTTACTTAGGAAACATCTGTTATCTCTTAATGACTCAATTTCCCTATCTGAAAATTACAATGTTTATGTCTTTCTTCTATTGTACAGAGTTTAAAGTGATGCCATGGAAAAGTTCCCTTAATAACCATTATATATGTAACATATAAACAGACAGAAAATTAGAGTGATGTGCCCCGATATGTTGCTTGATATGGTAGCATGTATGCACCAATATGCCAGGTTTTATATCCCTCAAACATTTTATTATCTGACTTTTCTTTCAGAAATTGTCCTTCTATCTCATTCATCTCTGCCACATAAAGGCGGACACAGAAAATTCCAGGAATAGGGCTCATGAGATGGATGAGCTCATCTTGATGAAGTGTTTACAGAATCATTTATGTTGGAAAACACCTTTAAGATCATCAAGTACAACCATTAACCCAGCACTGCCAAGCCCAACACTAAATCATGTCCCTCAGCATCACATCTACATGTCTTTTAAATACCTCCAGGGATGGTGACTCAACCATTTTCCTGGGCAGCCAGTTCCAGCACTTAACAACACTTTTAGTTGATAATTTTTTTTTTTAACGTCAAATCTATACCTCCCCTGGTACAACTTGAGACCATTTCCTCTTGTCCTGTTGTTTGTTACCTGGGAGAAGAGATCAACACCCACCTCTCTACAACCTCACTTCAGGTAGTTGTAGAGAGCAATAAGGTCTCCATTCAGCCTCCTTTTCTCCAGGCTAAAAACCCCCAGTTCCTTCAGCTGCTCCTCATAATACTTGTGCTCTAAATCCCTTCACCAACTTCATTGCCCCTGCCTGTGTTGTTTAGATGTGTTGCTGGACATGCTGCAGCACTTCAATGCCCTTCTTGGAGTAAGGGACCCAAACCAGAACACAATATTCAAGCTGCAGCCTCACCAGTACAGGGGGACAATCACTTCCCTGGTCCTGCTGGCCACACACAATTTCTGATACAAGCCAGGATGCCATTGACCTTCTTGACCACCTGGGCACACTGCTGGCTCATATTCAGCTGGCTGTTGACCAACAACCCCAGGCCCTTTTCTGCTGGGCAGCTTTCCAGCTACTCTTCCCCAAGTCTGTAGCTTTGCCTGGGCTTGTTGTGGCTCAAATGCAGAACCTAGCACTTGGCCTTGTCAAACCTCATACAATTGGCCTCAGCCCATTAATTCAGCCTGTGCAGATTCCTCTGCAGACACTTATCCTCAGGCAGATCAACATTCCCACCCAACTTGGTGGTGTTTGCAAACTGAGAGTGTCCTCAATCCTCTTGTCCAGATCATTGATAGAGATATTAAATGGAATAGGCCCCAGTTCTGAGCCCTGAGGAATATGACTTGTGGCCAGCCACCAACTGGATTTAACTCCCTTCAACACTACTCTTTGGGCCCTGCCATCCAGCCAGTTTTTTACCAATGCACACCCATCCAAGCCATGAGTAGCCAGTTTCTCCAGGAGAATGCTGTGGGAAACAGTGCTACAAACAAACAAACAAATTATGTCCTAAACAAAAATATTACCCATTATTTTTGTTTGTTCCACCAACTTTTTGGATAGGAAAGTTTCTGAGCTGTACTTAAGAATGCCACCTCTCTTTGGGTAGCCTTTTCATGTTTCTGATTTCATTACTGGCATGTTATTTCAGGTCATCTGCAGTTATGAGGAACAGGTCTTGCTATTGGCTTTGTTGAGATGGATATGAAGGAATGTTTTCTAATGCTAGGAAAAAAAAAGTCTGTGAAGGCAAACTCTGGTTTCCATTTTCTGACTAGAGGAACATGATAGTGTCTTGAACTGTGTAGTGGCTTTCAGTTCTAGGACTTTGGTCTGGGGAACCAAGCTAGGGCTTGGCTTCCCTGGTGTTCCAGTTGGCACAATATTGTAGCCGCACACAGGGGAATTTGTACCTAGTAAGCAGTCCTTTACATAATGGTTATAAATATGATTCTTGGAATTTACCAAACAATAGACAAAAACAATATTCCCAACAGGCTGGATGGGAGCAGTTAAGTATGAAGGAAACACCTGCAGAAGTGAGTATCCATTGTTTCCTTTTGATGTTTATCACTGTGCCTAAATCTGGAAAGAATAGGCTTCTGGCCTTCAGAAACAATTTCCTTCCTAGCCTTTATTGCTTGGAGGAATCTGTACTTCTCAAGGATTCCTGTTTTGGAGACAGTGAAAATTATCTCTGTGCCTGGATGAAATTTCATCTCTGACTCCTCTCAAGACTAAGCAGGTAACTTTTACAGATCAAGTCATTTAAAATGGAGGGCTGTGGTGAGTGACACTTGTGAGATGCCTCTCACAGTGGCATATGCTGATATGCCAGGACAGCGTTGCAGTATTGGCACTAGGAGGGAGGTGTGGAAGTGGATGAAGATTGGAACTGAGCTGAGGTTGCTAAGTGAAGGTTTCCAGACTAGGAACCTGACAGGCACAATCCTGTCCTCCAGCATTTCTTTAACACTAACGGATGAAAACCACAAGGAAACAAAGGGACATCCCAATCCTCATGCATTTTTGATCAGAGGAAGGGCCTGACCCCTGCATAGTGTGAGGTCATGAGCAGGCCCTCTCTTTGCCTTGTCACCTTTGGAGACAGAAAGCATGTCTC
>VYZX01031610.1:0-32014 GCA_013401335.1 Brachypteracias leptosomus | reverse complement strand
CCCAGCCGCTTCTACAAGCCCCTAAATGCTCACACAGCTTTAGGAATCCAGCTCTGACCCCTATCCCTTCTGGCCAGTCCCATTGCTGCTCCAACTGCCTGAGATTTGTCTTCTCTTTATAGCACCTTTTATTATTCTTTTGACAGGCCTTGAATAGTGATGATGAGGAGGCAGGGGCAACCGTCCAGTGCTCCCAGTGGTGCTGTTTAATTGTATGGTTGTTTTTCTCAAGCTGCCAGCTGGTCCAGACACTCTGCTTGTTTTCTCCCCCCTCAGGAGACATTCTTTTGGTGGAAGTTACTTCGCTGACATTTCACTGGAGCAACAAGTACTGCTGAGCTCCCTTCTTCTCCACTTCAAGAGGAGCCAAGTGGCCAGCGCTCTCTTTGACTAAGCCCCACCAATTCTCACTTGATTTCTCTGCATTCACAACAACCCAGTTGCTTTTAGCTTCTCTCCTCTTCCCTTCCTCATCCAAAATCTTTCTTCTTTCCCCTCCTCTGCTGGTCTTTCCTCAGGTTTAAAAATTGCTGGAATGAAAGGCTTGATTCTCCTCTCCTTTGTGCTGACTGAAACAGAAGAAAGGCAGCAAAGAGGCATAAATTGGACAGGATATCTCAGCAAGGCTCTGAGTGACTGTAGTTCTTTCTCTTCTGTGCTTTCAGCCCCCTTCATGTTTCACTCAGGCTGCCCCAAATCACACAAAATGACAACCATATGTACAGTTCATGGCTGGCAGACCTCAGCTCGCTCTGCTTATACCGTAAATTAGCAGAGCATAAGCCCACCCCATTGCACTCATCACGTGGTCATTTTTGCCTTGCATCGTGACCTCCAGAAGGGCTTATTAGTTTGGGCTTGGTGTTATATGCATACTTTCTTAATGGCTCACAGCCTTTCACAAAGTGTGGGCAGTGCAAGCCTGTGACTACTTGCAGTATTCATTGTGGAAGTGCCCAAAACGATGTCTTTATCCAGACAAGGATCACAAGGTCACATAGGTTTGGTAGCCATCCAGCTTCCACTGATCACCATAGCACATACTTGCCCTCGTATCTTCAAAACTCTTCCCATGCTGTTGTTCAACATGGTGGAAAACTCTAAGTTGTTGAAATGACCAAAAGGGCACCCACAGGCCAAGAATGACTGAGAAGGGGGAGTGCAGATGAGAGGCAGGGGCAGGGAATCACAGCTGATGCATATTGGGTGTATGATGAATGCTATGGTACTGCTATTGCTTTTCCATCTAGCCTTCTCTGCTGGTCCCCTACCTTGCCACTGGATAATTGTTTCCATGCAGTCAGCCTCACCTCCATCCCTGGGAAGATGGTAGAACAGCTCATTCTGGAGGTCATCTCTTCAAATACATGAAGGAAAAGAAAGTTATCAGGAGTAGTCAGCATGGATTCAACAAGGGAAAGTCACGCTTAACTTATCTGACAGCCTTCTATGATGATGTGACTAGCTAGGTAGTAAAGGGAGAGCAGTGAATGTTGTCTACCTTGACTTCAGCAAGGCTTTTGACACTGTCTCCCATAACATACCCATAGGTAAGCTCATGAAGTTTGGGCTAGATGAGTGGATTGTGAGATGGATTAAGAACTTGCTGAACAATAGAGTTCAGAGGCACAGAGTCCAGTTGGAAGCCTGTTACTAGTGATGTTCCCCAGGGGTCAGTGCTGGGTCCAGTCTTGTTCAACATCTTCATCAATGACTTGGATGAAGGGATGGAGTATATCCTCAGCAAGTTTGCTGATAATACAAAACTGGAAGGAGTGGCTGACACACCAGAAGGTTCTGCTGCCATTCAGCAAGACTTGGATGAGCTGGAGAGATGGGCGGAGGGGAACTTAATGAAGTCCAACAAGGGCAAGTGTAGAATTATGCATCTAGGGAGGAATAACCCCATGGACCAGTACAGGTTAGGGGTTCATCTGCTGGAAAGCTGCTCCATGGAGAAGGACCTTGGAGTCCTGGTAGACAATACATTAGCCATGGGCCAGCAATGTGCCCTTGTGGCCAAGAAGGCCAGTATTATCCTGGGGTGCATTAAGAAGAGTGTGGCCAGAAGGTCAAGGGAGGTTCTCCTCCTCCTCTACTCTGCCAAGATAAGGCCACATCTGGAGTACTGTGTCCAGTTCTGGGCTCCCCAGTTCAAGAGAGATAAAGAACTACTGAGGGGAGTCCAGTGGCAGGATAGGAAGATGATTAGGGGACTGGAGCATCTCTCTTAAGAGGAAAGGCTGAGAGAACCTGGATCTGTTTAGCTTGGAGAAGAGAAGGCTGAGCAGGGACCTGTTATAAATATCAGAAGGGTGAATGTCAAGAGGATGGGACTAGTATCTTTTCAGTGGTGCCCAGTGATAGGACAAGGGGCAATGGGCGCAAACTGGAACACAGAAAGTTGTACCTCAACATCAGGAAAATCTTCTTTACTGTGAAGGTGATGGAGCACTGGAACAGGCTGCTGAGAAAGGTTGTGGAGTATCCTTCTCTGGAGAATTTCAAAACCTACCCAGACATGTTCCTGTGTAACCTGTCCTAAGTGAACCTGTTTTGGCAGGGGGGTTGGACTAGATGATCTCTGGAGGTCCCTTACGACCCCTACCATCCTATGATTTTGTGATTCCAGTAACCAGAAGTGTGTTTATGGATAAATCCAAGCCGGAATAAAGAAATAAGCTATCAGTCTCTTTCAAGACCAATACTGTTACAATGAATATGTATGGTATTCACGTACTGTAGTGAATTAGACATATACTGTTATGCGTATAGTGTAATATATATTGGATATATTTCATATTATGTCTTGGAATATATTTTATATAATATAATTTTTTTCTGCATGCTCTGGTCTCAGTTTCCCCAGTGTGATGACACCAGCTTTACTGGTGTTATTTTTGATTAATATAGTTTAATAGTTTAACACCAATTACCTGGTCTCTTCTCACAGGTAATTAGTGACAAAACAAGAGGGAATGGCTTCAAGCTGCAACAGGGTATGTTTAGACTGGACATTAGGAAAAAATTTTTCACAGAAAGAGTAGTCAGATACTGGAATAGGCTGCTCAGGGAGGAGGTTGAATCACCATCCCTGGATGTGTTTAAGGGTTGTTTAGATGTGGTGTTGGGGAATAAGGTTTAGGGGAGAACTTTGTAGAGTAGGGTTGATGGTTGGACTCAATGATCCCAAGGGTATTTTCCAACCTAAATGATTCTGTGATTCTATGACTTCAGCCCTTGATTTACTATAAGAGACAATCAAGCACCAAGACCTTCATCTAAGGACCAAACTGGGAAAATTGCTGAGATTCTCCCTGCCCCAGACTCTTCGTTTAACATTGGCCATAGAGCATTGACTTCCTCCCGAATGCTAAGGAGAAAGAGGTTTCCTTGGACCTTTAGTTTGTGTAAATTTCACCATAAGGGAGCAGCTGCCTTTCCTTCAAACTGTTCCTTTGACTCTTCTGAGAAGACTTTTAAGATCACTGCAGCCATGGCCATGCTTTGCAGCCATACAGATCAGGAGCACTTCCCCAGAGGTCAGCACTGCTGGGATTAAAGCAGTGCAAAGTAATACGGTTGAGGATGGCCTTCTACATTTATAGAACTAAATTAAAACTCTTGGAATGCAATAATCTGAAAGGGAAGATGATACAGTTCAGCAGTTAGTTTGGAAACTGTTTATGTGGTCTTTCCTCAGCCAGATCCTGACTAAATTCTCATTGTACTTTGCTCTCCAGAAGATTCACTACGTCTAGAAGTGGAAATCCTCTTGGTCATACATCTCTTTACTTGATTGAGGTCAACATTTTACTCAAGGATACTTCTGAAGAAGAGAGTAAGGGACATGGAGATTACTATAATCTGTCTTGATATACAGAGAGACTGTAGCAGTGATTGGGATTATGAGCTGCTTGATGCAAACTGTGTAAAATAACTCAACCGTTCTCATTTAGTCTATTTCATCTGAAACTTACTACCTAATCTGGCTCACTCTCTCTCACCACTCTGCCATATGCACCTCATCTCCTTTACAGTGTTTCATCAGATAAAGGCTCACTTTTTCATTCCTACCATTATTCCTGCTAAAGCCCATGTCCTTTAAAGAAGTGGTGTTATGACGTTTATAGGAAAACTCTTTATATTGCTGTCTACGCTCAGAAGTGACAACAGCACAGAATCTGTAGCGTGGACAAATTCTTATTGCTGCCAATCCCAGTTCTCAGAATTGGGCTAGGGCTCAAAATAACCAGCTGGAGAAAATCACATACTGTCAGGTGAGCACCATTTCTAAATCACACATGTAAAATCCAACAGGCAACTTTGTACATTTATGCTGATGACTGGTTTCTGTTTGTTTGTGATCATGCTAAGATTGTGTTCTACATACAGGAAGTTTGAAGGTTTTAGAAGGACCAACATACATTTATCCTTCACATTTTTGTGCATTACAACAGCACTTTGTGTGCTTTTTTGAGTAATTATTTCTTAATTTTTAACATGCTCACTGACCCTTGTAACTCACTCTACCCTTACCCACTCTATTAGAACAAAACAAGATTTTTCATTCACTTTATTTTTTGTGACCAGGGACACAATGATGACTTTTTCACATAGACATTAATGAATGTGTAAAAACTCTTTATTAGTCTAGATTAATACACCAGTTTAGTGTAGTTTTAAGCAAGCCTCAGCTAACCACGTAATTATTAAAATGAAACAGAATGTCTTGCAAATCATGTAAGAGTTGTAGCTAAGATTCTTGAGAGATACAAGCTGATATTCCTCTGTTGGCTTCTTGGGTAGGTCCACAGATTTATCAGGTTTTATAATCATATATGCAAGCTGTGATTATGCTTTTAAAAAATAAAAGAACTTAAATTCAAAATGTTGAATATGCTGGAAATAAATAGTAAAACTGATAAATGTTCTGGCTCAACTTACAGCAAGCACTTAGGTTTTCCTTCTGCCACCTAAGGAGCACACAATTTAGAAATCTGTGTATGAATCTTACATGTCTCTGTCTCCCACTTCACAATTAAATGATACTTGGCCATATTCCAGATCTCAGAAAGCTCAGCAGTTTTGTGTAGGATATGTTAAGTTAAGGGAAATTCAGTAGGGGCTTGCAGCAAGCACTTTGGCTGGGATGTCTTCTGTGGATCTCCACCTCTGGAGGATGTTCAGATACTGCAGATGTGGCTATAAGCACAGCCTGGGGTAGGCAGGATTGTCCCTCCTATGCTGTGGGGAAGCTGTATCAACCCCAGGAACAATGTGACTAAGCCCATCAGGTGGTTCAAAGGATGATGTTGGCAGTGCTCAGATTGGGGCCGGACTCATTGCTGCGTGTTGGCAAGCTTCGGCAGTGTGCTGGTACACCCTGTTCTTTTGGGCTGCTTTCAGAGGTAAATGGGGCTGCTTCTCTTCAGCATTTCTGAACTCCCTTTAAGATTGTGGTAAATGGTTTGCTGCTGGATGACAGAAGAGACAGAGTCATTACAAGTCCCTCAAAATGCTGAGTGGAGGTTTCCAGAACAAGGTTTGCTTGGGAGAGCCATCCTACCTGCTGTATGAACATGCCTACAGGCAACCAGGCACAGCGCTATTTTGGGATTTCTTAAACTGTTAGAATACAACAGTGAAATCACTTTTCTGTGTTTTAGTCACTTTTCATGGCGACTTTTGTAGTTTATGACAAAATAGGAGCATATATTAATGGAAACAAAGAAATTTAACTTTTTTTTTCCAAATATAGATCTTTTTTTCTCATCAGGCAGCAGTTTTTACCTGATTACAATATTCACTAGTTTGTCAGTATTTCATTTAATAAAAAAAACCTTTTTCAAAAATTGCTTTAGCTGAGCTTTATAAACTTTACTGCTCAATGAAACTTGGTTTACAAAGTATGTGACTGGGAGTAATTTTTTTAATCCCAATTAAAAAATATATATGCAGTTTGGTATTTTTTAATTATCTAAACGTGAAACAAAATGGAGAGTTTATAAGTTTCAGATGCTGTCGTGAGGCTTTATAACTTTGATCTAAAGATGAAATTGCTCTCCTACCATTTTTTAAAACAAAAAAAAAATGAACAAAACCAAGGAAAATATTGTGATTTTAAAACTGATAATGGCAGGTATGCAGTAAATTTTGTACATACATGTTATAAGGATTTTTACTGGCACAGATCCTAGGCAGGGCACCACATTGAAATCTATAATCAGTCTATGGGTGCTGGTCCATTCCCCTACTCATACTGCATTCAGAAGTTTTCTGGTAGTCTGTGGCTTCCGAGGCTGGGCTCTGTTGTCATGTCCAATGGTGCAAATCCACAGACAGTTTAAGTAAAACCTACAGATAGCTTCATCTGCCAAGAAACAAAACTATACAAGGCCACTGTCCATGCTTTCCTTCAGATAATATCCTTCAGTGGAACAGACTCTGGTGGTACAGTGAGACACAAGGAGCCTCGTGTTCTGCATCTCTTTACTGGAAAAGACAGAAAATACCCTTTGAAAGCAGGGCTTCACCTTTCACTGAATACCAGAGGTGAGGCTGGCAGATGTGGTGGATCCAGAGCTAAACATCACATGCATGAGAGGCAGTGGCAACTCTGGGATCAAGCCAGAGCGGTGTGGATGAGAGAGGAGGAAAATTAAGAGCTGTCTGCTGGACCAGTCACAGGCTTTCCCAGCAGACAAGCAATGAGCATCAGGAAGAAATGCAGCTCATTCAAAAGTTTTTAATAGCTAGTTCCCAAACCACCTGTAATTTTAGCAGCCAGTTTAACTAGACTGGACTGAGCTCTTTCCAACATACCCCTGTTCAAAGAGAGCTTAAGAAATCCCTTTGCCTGCTGCTTAAGACCAGATGAGAAGCACATTTGCTAAAGAATCTTTTTGCAATATCGTAAATGAGATCCAATACTATCATTACTATCACAAATTCAGTAGGTATACTTCTGATCATAGTGTGCATTTTCCCAGCCTCCTAATCTCACATATCTCTTAGATCATGTATGCAACAGTTTTAAGCCTAATTCTGGTAGCATGCCTTTCAGGACGAAATTTTGGGGAAATAAGTAACTCTTCAGTCAAGGTAGGACTATGAGATACAAATACTCTCCCGTTTTGTAAAGGACATAGTCTTACACCATGATCTTGTTTTGCCTGGACAGCAGATCAACTTTCCCAAGTCCTGTTTGGAGCAAACCATAATCTTCTGAGCATTGTTCAGTGTTTTGGCTCCAAATGAAGTATCTGAGAATAGCTCACTGTGGGCTAGACTGCTCCCTCCTTATTCCACTTCATTCTCATGAGTTGGTATGGCCATTTAAGTAAAGGGAATCTAGAGGTGAGCAGGTGATTAGCATTTTGGTCTTTGCTGTAGACTCACAGCAAAGGTGGGAGGATTTGGTAGAGGTGCTTGTCTACAAATGGGGCTGATAAAAGGATGATGGAAGCCTCTCCTTCAGCTCTTCTTGCAATATGGACAAAGAGCATAAAACTCACAGCCAGCTCATCTGGTGGTCCCCAGCTTTGTGACTAATCTCATGATCTCAGAAGTTTTCAGTTCCCTAGAATGTGACTTGGCTTGTTGGCAAATCTAAACCTGGGGCCATAGCCTACATTTAAATCACCATCCCAAATCTCTTTGGCCTATGTCTAAAGTAAACACTTCCAACCACATGTTTAAATAATGTCAGCTTCCCAGTACAAACTGATAAGAGCCAGAGAATTCAGTCTAAAGGTGAACGACCCTATTCTCTATAACGTGTTATCCTCCTCCTCCTCTCTTTCTCACAACAACCAAGTGTTAGCACATTACATCATGAAGCCTTTGAATTTCCCTGCTCTTGTCATGTTTAAACTCGATTGTCTAATACTCACCTTTTATGCATTGCCTCTAAGCTCTTGCAGTCAGCAAACCTACTGCTGACAGATGGTGGGGAAAAGTGGGCTGAGCTGGATTGTTTCCAAAAGCTATGTCTAGCCACATGATATGTAAAACACAAGCTCTCATTTAAAATCTGGTCCATTTTTGCTTTTGTTGATCTTTCAGAACTATTTTTATTTTGGGGAGGGTTATTTTATGTTGGGGATCTTTGTTTGTTTGGGGCAATGACAGCAGTGTACTTTCTGGCTTCTACGCCCAGCTTTTGGCAGTTTCTGAACTACCAGACAGGAAATTCTCCAAAGTATTGCAGCTGGGAATTGGCCCATTTTTCTGGAACAGAGATAAAATGGAATATTTTTTTCAGGTTCTTTCCTTCATATGGAGAAATCCATACTATGCATATAAAAGTCTTCATCCCAGAAATCCTCAGTAAGGGCTACTGATTGATGAAATCTGTGTTAGCAGATGACTTGACCATTGTAAAGGCAGCATCTAGAATTGTAGCTTATCGGTTCTGATTTTTTTCTAAATATTTCCCTCTGAACAGTGCAATACATCAAACAGTTCCTGGTGAAACCTCTGAAAAGGCAACATTACTTCAGCAGAAGGATATGACTTTCCATCAAACCTAGGAAAATATTTATGAGATGATTTTGTATTTATTTACTTCTTTGTTCAGAAACATTATTTTCTTTTTCAAGTTAAAATTAATACATGTATCACGAAATGTCACATACCATTTTCTCGGAAGACCTAAGGCTAGGAAGGAATGCAAGCACAGTAAAAGATCATCTGAATCCTCAAGATGAACAAGTAAAATAACAAAAACCCAAACAGAATACATTACTGTTACAGTATACTGTAGGAGATAATTTTGAATGACCCCTTAACATCCTTTCAGCCAGCTTTATTTTCCATCTGTGACAAGATGTGAAAAGGACAATCCAACTTTTACTTGTTCATATGTACTTATCTAATCAGGCAGTTGGGTTGTTTCAATGTGAACAAACACCACCAGTGAATGCATACATTGGCAACCAACTCAAGGACTAGATCAGTTCCTAAACAAAAGCATGGCAAGGCATTGATTAGCTGAGTCATCTTTGTGCTACATAAAAGATCTAACCTATTGTAAAAATGTGCATCTAGTGTAGAATTGTGTGCTCCTGTATATTTAATAATATCAGGCCATAAAGCGTGGTAATGTGGCTGATAATAATCAAACCTAACAGATAACACCAATTTTACAGTTCCTTCCAAAACAGCTGTTTGTCAAATAATGAAAGAGCAAGAGAGTTTTGGCATGCTGAAGGAACCACAGAGCTGACTGAAAAATGCAAATGGGGCAAAATATTCACAAACTTTGGTCCATTTGGGAAACATCTCCACCTACTCTGTAGGCTGCAGATGAGGGGTGGAAGACAGGGACACAGGGGAGAACTGGCCATGGAAGTAGAAAAGCTGGAAGATCTAAAGACCTTTAGCATGGGTAGTGGAGAGCTATATTCATAGGGTTGCTCAGCATATCTAGATAGTAAGCCTGACCTCTAACTCTACTCCAGCAAGATGTAAAAAATCACTAGTACAGTATTACATTTATTTGATCCCTATTTTAGCAGATGATAAAGGCCTGAGAGAGACTAGGACGCCAATGCATGATGCATTAAACACCAAGAACATGATCCTGGGAACTTTTGTACACTATGCAGTAGAAAAGTTCTAACACCTTATTATGAAATATCTATATCATGTAAAAGCAAAAGTGGCTCAGGAAATGATCAGGGGAAAAAAAAAAAAGCAAAGATACATTTCCTTGGTTTTTATTTGAATGGTTGGAATGGTATCATTTTATAATTTAAAAAATAATTCCCTGTGAGTGAAGAGGTTGTTAAAATGTTTCCTTAAAAGAATTCCAAACACAAAGTTTAGTGAAGTTTATAATATCTGAGATCCAAATTATGCTGTTTCCTTTAAAAATGAGAATCAAATTAATAACTAACATTTTTCAAAACTTTTACTATCATGCTTTAGAAAGAAAAAATGAAAAGTTTGCTAAGAATTTCCAGAAATATTATTTTCAGAAGTGTCTAAGCTTGCTTGGGTACCAGAATTGCTCACTTTGTGAATGAATAATAGTTTTAAAATATCCACCACTATCTACTACTACATAGGCAAAAAATATCTTGTGAAAAAATGCACCACTTTAGAGGTTAAATGTCTGTAGAACTGTGTTGTGTATGCACTCACTTTTAAAGCCTTATTGGTCCTGGGTTGAATCCTGAGAAAAATTCAAACTGAGTGAGAGCTACTTTCAGAAGAATTTCCAAATTTTTAGGAAAAATTAGGAAAAACAAGACAGTTTAAAGCTGCTTGCAGATTGTTAGTTTAAGTACAGAATATAGCGCAGGCAAAATCACAAAGCTGAATATTTATCCTCTGTGTGGCAATAAGGTCTCTACAATAACTTATAGAGCTGTACAATATTAGAATGTATGCACAACTTGCAAATATAAACAGACACAGACATTAAAAAAATGTTTATATGTTTTTGTCATTGTTGGTTTTAAATTTTATATTTTTTCTGGATGCTTTTGGTTTATTTTCCCTTCTTGGTTTGTAAAAAGCTCCAGTTTTATTGGCAGTGAAATATATTTTTAAAAGATTGCCTCAAAGCCCTAGACTGTGTTATTCTCACATAGCTGGGCTAATTTAAAGGAAGGTGTAATACGTAGGAAATGGAACTGTGGCCTCTATCACAAAGACACTCATACAGGAAAATGGAAGAATTTGAAGATTAAAATCACTTTCCAGACTGTGTCATGAGACAGATTATTATGAAGCTTCCAGTACCTCACTTATCAGAAACCAAGGTGGCTTCTGTTTTTCATATTGCCCTACTTGAACAGCTAGGTAAACATAAGAGAAGGGACTACTGGTCTTCGTGGGGACATTGTGCCATTACACCAGGAATGCTTTGTTATGGATGAGATCTTGGGCTGATGTAAATCAGGGACAGTCCATAGAGAATGCATCTATCTGACAGCAGTATAAAATCCTTACCCCTTTCTGTGTTTCTTCTTCAGCTCTTCCTAGAGTTAACCTGATGCCACGGTTTGGGAGGACAAGGTCTTGTGAAAAAAATACTTGATGAGCATTTCTGTCCATGTCCTTTAATCTACCAACCATAGAGCACCATGAAGAGCTTGCAGCAGCAACACCCTGGTTGACCTTCATTACAGACTTTGGTTTATAGACTGCTATAACCTTCCCTGGAGTAACACCTTCCCTGGTGACATTTTTGTTCAACAAATGCAAGTTAACAGAATCCTGCTATAAAGTTGAGCTACTAGTGCAAGAAAAGAAAGATTGACTTGAGACAAAAAAAATGGACAATCTTTATTTTTCCGTCTTTCTTCCATTTTATACTTTAGGTCCCTCAGATTATCATCCAGATCTTCACAGTGGCCACTAACACTCTCTGCAGCAGATCAGCAGCAGCATTTGATTGTCACATGTAGTGCTGGATGAAATTACCTTGCTTCCTTGTGCTCCACATCATGAGATTCTTGCTGAATCATGGCCTTGCTATGCATAAGCTGTGCTTTGCAAAAGTTGTGAAATGGAGAGGAGAGGAGGAAAAAAGAGTACTTGGTGAATAACCAGAACAAGAAATGACCCTGTGAGAGTGCAGAACAGAAAAGACGTAAGAGGAGGGAAGGGTCAGGCAAAGAAACAACCCAGGAAGCATATACATGCCTGTATTACTCTTTTTTTCACAGACATCTGGCATAGGGTGTCATATGACAATTCCTTTCAACTCTCTGTGCCTCTGTGTTCTTCTCTATCTTAGCTGTGCAAACTGCAAATGCACTGGAGCAAGGGCTCTTACTCAGGGTCTGCTCAGTGACCATGTAACCTTGGTGTGAATTTTTCCTTAAGTGCAGCTGGTAACAAGGCTGGATATCCTGCTCGTCAGCAGTAGAGCACCACTACGCTGTGGAAGAGTGTGTGTGAGTGCAAAAAAAGCAGTAGGCACATGCTTTCACCACTTTCACAACTTGCTTTCAGTGCCTCGGTCATGTCACATGCACAGGTTTGCTGTAGAAGTTGGGTCAAGAGGACAAGCCTGTGTTGCTCAAAGCCAGCCCTAACATTCAAACCAACCTTGCTGCCCATTCAGAACTGTTTCTCCCCAAATCCGTCTTCACCAATATCAGCAAGGACCCATCCTTGTTTGTCAGCAAAGGCTGCAAGGCCTGATCTCATTAAAATTTTAGAACAGGTGTGAATTTAGTGCTAGATAAGAGGCAGTATGGCACTAGCTGCACTCTGTGCATTCTCATCAGCTGATGCAGCATATAGTGAAATTGCTGTGCATAGTCCCCCTACAGCTGTTCTAGAAATCATTGGGATTAAGACCTGAAGAACCAACAGCCATGTTATGACTCAAACAAATAAGAGGTCTGAGCACAGGGCTAGATAAGGAAAAATAGGCTCTGATCCAACAACACTCTTAAGTCTACGTAAATGACTCAAAGCATAGGAGGAGGCAAGTACTCAGACAGTGAAATGTTCTGCTGGAGCATGGTCTTTGTACATAAAAGGACATCTGGATCTTGAAGCTGGTGTAGAATGTGTTTTTAGTGTAGGGGTAGGTTAGCCGTGAAGCCTTCCATCCGAGTTAGACATTACTTCCTCAGCTGGCTGACTTTTGGCATTCTGTTTGGTCCATGCTGTGGGAGGTGTCTGAAGGAATTACTCTCCAGCAGGAAGTAGAGGGAGATTCAGCAGGATCAGAGGTCAGCTGCAGGAGAACAGCAGATGAGAAGACTCATCAGCTTGTACCAGTCAAACTGCTGCTTTCAGCAACGCCAGCAAAACTCCTGCCAAGGAGCCATGCTCTCTCAGGGAATGAGGGAGGACTGATCCATACTGCGGCACAACTGGCCTGGTGTCCTGTTTCATCAGGACAGAAAAGGCGAATTCTTCAAATGGCCTTGCAATTCCTGCAGTAGGTTTTTTGGTTTCACAGCTGACAGTTTCAGCTCTTTGATGGCACACTCAGATCAATAATATTTCTTGGGAAGCAAGCAGAAACAAATACACTCGTCTAATGACTGACTGTCAGTGAAACAGCATCACCTACTGCTTGCCAGTCATGTCCCTGGAATGCCTGTCAGCAACTACGTTGCTTGAGGAAGCAGACAAAAAGGAAGGCAGGGAGGAGGATCCCCTTTGGTGTCCTTTACAGTGATGCATGGTTATGAAACTCTCCCTTCAGTGCCAGAACACCAACTTCAAGCTGGCCCTCTTGGTTACTGAAATGTTTGCAGGGTAACCCTGCTCCCATTGAGACTGAAGAGAGTTTTGCCAAAGGCATGGGGAGGAAGAAAATAATCCCTTCATAGGAAAAGACATAGTCATAGCTTAGATATGTTTTACAGAATACTCTTCTAGATGCAGGACTGTCCTCTGCCACCCTTAGGCTAGTGTTTACATGGTGATTGGCTTCTATAAATGAGAGTAGTTGTCATCGCCTGAATCCTTGGGTGTACAGACATCAGAATATGGGAAGTCTTTAGCCTAAAGCAAGATGATCAAAATGTCTAGGGAACCACAATGGCTACTAAAACTCCTCAAATAATAGGCAAAAAACTGGAGGGGAAAAGCTTTGGTTCAAATCCAATAGCTTTTTCTAAAAGTTTGTTTCTTTCTGCTAGACAGCAAATGGAAGAACAAACTTCAGAGTTCTTCAACCCAGAATGCTTGCTTTGCCTTGAAGAGAAAGGTTTTGCTTAACTTTTTGGATATTAGAAATCTTTGGTGTGGCTTCCTCCTACTTTTTAATTTAGGTCAATATTTTAAGTGATATTCACTTCTTCAAAACAAAAAGATCCACCAGCTTCTTCTTCCTGGAGTGTCAAAACAAATTATTTCAGCCTTTCTTGGGGAAAAAGAATCCCATACACAATCCCAAACCCAAAATGTAATCAAATTTCTGGAACATAGTATTGCAACACAGAACACCCCAAGGAAAACAAAACCAAATCCTCCCTCAACCCCTGCCCCACCCAGAATTACTTAACTGAATTTATGTTCTTGTGACCCAAATTATGGTTACCTGAAAATTCCTAGTCTGGAAAGCAAAGTTGCTATTGGTTTAGATCTCTCCTCTCTGCTACATGCCTGCTTTTATATTTTTTGCTGTCTCCATTCTGTGAATTTTATGGCCAGGGTGGACATGGACTTTCAAGAAGAGGGGCTATATGGTGGCATTTAAAAGGGTGCTGCACTGCCTTGCCCATCATTCAACATCACTTCTGCCATGTGATCTGGACCTGCAAGTCTTGAGTCCAGTGCTGCCTGTCTTGTTCCCACCCCAGGTCCAGCTAGCTCTCCAGGCTGGCAGCAGTGGTGGGAAACAAGCCATGAAGAGTAAGATGTTGCCAGAACCATTAAAAGGCAGGAAGAATTGGCTGACAAGTGAGGAGAGGCAGGCTTGGGCAGCTGTTGAAAGAGGGCTTGATCTCCTCCACTGTGTATACCTGGTGAGATTAGGGAGAGAGCAGAGAGGATGGAAAAAGTGTTTTCTTAGGCTGTGAGAATGGAAAGCAAGGGCATCAAAGCAACAGGGGAATGAGAGCCAAATTTTCTTGGCAATCATCCCTCAGCTTTAAATTCACTGAGAATTCTCATCCTCACCATTTGTCAGCTTATTAATAGTTGTCCTGTGGTTGGATTTAAATCTGCATCCTAGGTTGTCAAGTCTGAATTAAAGAACCAAGTGGAAGAGAAGGAATGGCTCATGATGGGCCCTGAGCCAGCTTGGAGGGGAGCTGGTGGGAGGTTTCATTGCCTCTAACATGAGCTGAATCCGTTTGATGTGGGAAGCATCTGCCTAGAGTCAAACGGGTTTGGTTTGGGATTTCCCTGTCTAAAAATAACTGTGTCTGAGCAGTTCATATTAGGGAAAATGCTCTTTGGTGAATTCTGTTTTCATCTGAATTTGCTTCTTGATTTTGCTTATTCAGCAAGAATTTCTGGTCATGTTTCAGTGCTGCTGATGGCATAGAGAGAGCAGACAACCAATCATTTGGAGCATTTATTATATGTAATAATAGATATTGTTCCATATATACCATCACTTCTCTTACCTAAGCATCATCGTTATCAAGTGCCCTGTGTCATATAACAAGGTACCTTTGACTACTTCCTAATTCACAGTAGAAAGACACCCAAGAACATCTGTCTTAAATATTAAAAAAAAAGTTGTCCAGTACCTGAATGTGGCCCCTATAGACTCATCTATTCAAGGCAGATGGTGGCATTTCCAAGGCAAAGGCAGCAGGGCTCTTTGTCCCTTGGATCTGCTAGGTAGGGAAAGAGGGACTGAGCTGGACTTAACTCTACCAGCAGCGTCAGGAGAGGCATTGAGACAGTGTATATTGACAGTGAGAAATAGTATACTGTTTTCACTCAGGAGCCAGCTCTCTGTTAAAAACTACACTTTGCCTCTGATTCAGGGATATTGCCAAAGCCTCCCTCAGAGAAGGTGTTTGTAAAGTTCCTGGAAAACCTATAACACAGTGGTGTTCAGAGTGAGTGTTTCAGTTTTACCTGTAGAAAAAAAATGAGAAGCTGATTGATTGCTAAGGGTCATCTCTTTGGTTGGCAAAAAAAACCCCAAACCCAAGCACCAAACCACTTCTGAGATAAACTACTTTACAAGAAGGAGTGACCCAACATGGCCAAATGCCTTTTTCTACATCTAGTGAAAAGGCAAAGTTTCCTTCCTGATTGGCTGTGTTCAGGATGAAAGTAAAAAACATTGATCCTGATAAAGGGATGCTCCTGCTTTGAGAATTCCATGGAGGGAATGACCAGGCGCATTTAGGTGGATAACTGATAGAATGACATTTTTTTCTAATCACAGCAGAGTTCCTTTGGAAGGCAAAAATTTTTGTTGTTTTTGTGTGTAAACACTACAGCCTGGCCATTCCAGATTCATTTTGGTTAATTCAAAGCCACAGACTCCCAGGATTCTGCTTCAGCAATGTAATGTTAGACTTCCCTGACACAGGTAGATGTCAGATCTGACCTGAGTGATGTTCACTGAGCTAATAATTTTCTCTCTGTGCCTGCACTCCATTTGACGGGACCAGGAGGAGTTCAGGGCAGGCAGACTTGCTGAGCGGAGAGTACCATATCTGTTTGATAACATAGCTGCCTTTCAGTAACTCGAGAGAAAAAAAAGAAAGAAAGAAAAACCTCTCCAGAAACATTCTGTTCATTCCAAAACATGTTACCTGAAATTTCAGAGTTTCTGTCACATTTTCCAAATCAATAAAGGGTTGGTTGGTTGGTTGTTTTCACCTTGGGTTTTTTTCTTTAGTGGGGTGCTTAGACTGAGGAGACCAAGTTTTCCTCATTCTTTTCAGATGCAACAAATCTGTTGCATTTGAGCTGGTATAACTGTGGGCAGGAGTGAGAGCTGAAGAACAAACAATGACCAAGTTCTCCTTTTTGGTAGAAGGGAGTGTTCATCAAATTACAGTCTTGATTTTTTTTCTATTGAAGCCGTTCAGCTTCCTGCAATCAGCTCACTGCATATGGGGACAAAAAGAGAGAGAGAAGGGCTTTGCAAGCTGTTGTACAGAGAAAAGAGGAGGTGCAAAGCCTTTACTTGGCAAATCAGCAAAGCAGGCCATTGAATGAAGTGGTCTATTACTGAGGAAGGAAAGGAATAACCTCTGGGATTCTTTCTCCTTTTCTCTGTGCTCAAGAAAGATGGTAATTTGCCACGAGCAGCAAAATATATATATTGAGAAAAACAGGTGTATGGAGGCACAGATACTCAAAAGAAACACAGCATCATGGCAGTTTCAGTAACATCCAAAAGCAGGACCGCAAGCCTGCAAATCTGTCACCATGCACCAGTTTTTGATATGTGACAGAGAAAGCAAAAAGCAACATTGAGTGAGTGGGACATGAAGTTTGACAAAATCTAAGGAAAAATATTGCACATTGGTGGCTCATATCCAGTTTTTCATGCACCAGCACCCCCAAGTCCCTTTCCACAGTACTGCTCTCCAGTATATCCTCTCCCAGCCTATACTGATAATGCTGGTTACCCCAGCCCAGGTGCAAGTCCCCGCACTTGGCTTTGTTGAACTTCATAAAGTTCACCTGGGCCCACCTCTCCAGCCTATCCAGGTCCCTCTGGATGGCATCCCGTCCCTCTGGCATATCAACTGGATTCAATGGAGAAATTATTGGGATATGGATCACCATAGGAGAAAAAAACAAAACAAGTGACTATGCTTGTCCTTGTGTGCCATGACATCGATGAGAAGCACAAACAAATAGCTAAGAACAAAAGAAGATTAAGAAAGTATTTCAGTTTTGCCAAAACTTTTGCTTAAAGCTCTGATCATATGCTTATGATTGACCACAGCAGTGGAAATTCCCAGGCAACCTTATGCCCATGGCATTTGGACCTTCTTGTTCCCATGTGCATTTCAGTTCCTCCCTCTCAGTTACACTGCATTAAGCCATATTGCTGAACTCCTACAAAGCAAGGGGTCTTTTTTTGTTATGTCTGGATATTTGAGTGGCTGGGGAAGATGGAGGAGGACAAGAAAGCCTTCTAAGGGGGACTCACAAAAGGTGAGCTACCCAGTCTGTCCAGAGGTGAATTACTGGGTATATCTACTTGATAGTCTACAAGAGCATGAAAAGACCTTCAGAGAAGATTACTGATACTAGAAAACAGAACTAGGCAAGACCAGTATGTGTGAGTTATATTTTAAACATATGACAATTTAAATAAGCTTGGTGATACTGCTGATAGGAGATGTCTGGTGATACTGCTGAAAGGAAATTTTAGTGGTCCTTGTCCAGAATGCAACATTACCAGGATAATGTTTTTAGAATCTACACAATATGAAATACAAAAACAAAGAAAAGAAGCTGCCTTTCTGCATCACCAGGGATTAATTTATAAGAACTGCATTCCCCCCCCCCCAATACATTAATAAGCATACATTTCACTCTTGCCTAGGAGTTTGCTTGCTTGTCCTCAGATGACATAGATAGATGAATTTAGAGCCTTAGTTTCAATTCTGAATTACTTGAAGCATACTTTTCTATTCTCTTTGGCATTTCTGGTGAATAAAATAAATACAAAGCTTAATATAACAGTATATGTCTACAGCTGGCACTGTAATGGAAAATCCAAATGGACTTATAAAATAGTATATGATTATAATTAGTTACTAGTTACATGGTTATGTCAGTGAGGCCCTGTGGTTCACTGGCTACAATAACTTCAAAGGATTTAATATACGATATTCATAGCATCTGGAAGAGCTGGCAGAATATAGATAGGAGTACAGACCAACTGCAAGGTTTGTCCATGTGGGATGTTTTGATTGTGGTGCCTGCATAACTTAAATAGCTGCCTATTAGACTCTTTTTGCACAATCACAGATTTTTCAGGAAAGCTTACCTGTAAGATAGGGGAGAAGCCACTCTGCCCATGAGATCTCTTTGCCTTGTGCCCTCCTCTAGCTGCACCCTTGGAGAAGAATTTACCTTTACCATGCACTTGAGGGGGAAAAAGTTATTAAGTGTAATTTGTCAAGGTTCTAATGCATAGTGACTGAAACATTACACTAGGTATTTTGACTGGGTTGTTGGGGTTTTTTAACATCTTAGAACAGGAGGACTCTCTAGAAGAAGAGTAGCTCGGTGGCAGTGACTGTTTGCTCTCACGATTCAGAAAGCAGAGGATGAGAAATTTTGCCTCTCGTGCTTTGTAAAGCTAGGTGAAACACAAGCACTGTTTTTGTTGCTTTCACTGTTAGGAATGCCTTGCTACTCTCAAAGTGGGCTAAAGTAAACTATGGAAATGAGTGCTTATTCTGAATAAAAACATTCCTGCATGGAGTTGTAGTTCTGTGCATAGAAGCTCTTAATAGCCTGAGGATAAACGGAAAAACAATCACTGGGAGGTGGTCTTATTCACTCAAAAACACCTATCCTTTAGCAAGACAGTCAAAAAGAACTGAAGTATCCTGACTTCCTGTCCACCTCCTAATTGCCAGCCCTCACCACCTTGAGGAAGAACAAACCTCAAATATTTGGTTGCAAACAGTTTCTACAGAAAAACAATATGGCTCTCCATGGTTGTCCTCCTGTGTAACACTAGATTACTTCAAATATGGGGTCCTCTTTGAATCATCATATGCCCACCTAAAAACAAACAGTTGACTGTGGCCAGAATTGTATCCTGTCCCCAGTAGCAACCCCAAAGCTAACCCTCTAGCCAGCTCCATCTGCCATTTCTTTCGCACATCAGTAACTTCACAGCATGAGCAAAACTTCAGATATGGCCCCCTATAAAATCTATTGCAGGCAGTAGAGCATGATTGATTTGGTATATATAAGTAGAGGAGGTAATTGTAGCATTTAACAGCTCAAATTCTCATATTTACTTTCAGGAAATTTGAACTGAAAATATTTGGAAAAATATAAATAATAATTCAGGACAAGTTGTTGTTAACTATGAGTTCTTCCTTGATGCTAAGCATGTGTTCTTTTCCTAATCAAGTCAACAGCAGTGTTTCTATAGACTTTTGTGGGCCTTGCTCTGAAATCCCCCTGAACGATTGCTCAGGGAAACCATACCCCTGTGATACATGATGTTGTCCTCCTAATATGTGGTATTAACCTACTCTGTTGTAAACAATACCAACAAACTGGAAATCTCTGAGGCTGGGAATTGTTAATGAAACAGTGCCTGCAGACTGATTAACTCCATGAACAAACCCAAATCATGCATAATCTAAGAATTTGCCTGCTGAAAGCAACACCATAAGATACAGTTTAAGCATCAGGAACACAGCTCTGATGGGACCCCTGATGAGTCCACTTGAAACAACTGATCTCTTGAGGCTGTTGGGCTCTTAGCCCTGGTCTCTCGTAGGTAGTTTTGAGCTAAAAAGAAGGGCGTTAATCTAACGCAAAAATTGATTTAACTGTCTAAAATGTTGAGTTATCAAAACAACATACTCCTCCTGTCTTGTATATTAAAAAATCTCTGAAAATCCAAGCTCAAGTCGAGTTCATGAAACCAAGTGAATGAAACCATATAAAATGCTTGGTTCAGCCCATGAAGCTGACTAGTCTTAACAGTAAGGGAAAAGAAGCAGGATGGTTTTATTTTCATTTTTGGGAGAGGACTCTTCTTTAGAAGAGAAAGGAAGCATTAATAAACCTCAGAAAAAAAATGACTTCTTGATTGATGCCAATGTAGGAACAATTGTGGCCCTTTTTTTTTGAAAATTTAAAACTTTGCTTAGAAGTCAGGGGAACTTGTTTTTCCCAAAGTACCCCTCTGCTATTTTAGGTGAATACTCTTACATACAGACAGAGCATTAGAGGGAGCTGGAACACCAGGCTGTGAATGACAAGTACTGCTGCAAACATTGAAAGACCAAAAGCAAGGCTGGTGATGTGGAAGGTCTCAGCATGAGGTTGAGGCTCTCCCACTCCTGGATGTAGCTTTACAAATCTCTGCTGCAACAGGAGTGCTTTTTCCAGTCTGATGGCAAATGGAGAGGAAGATTTGACATCTCTTGGCCTATGTGCTCGAGGGATGGATAGCTGAGAAAGGAGCTACAACTTTGTCTTTACTTGATTAGGAAAGACAACCATAAAAAAACCCATGATCTTTTGGGTCATTTCTTAAACAAATGCTTCAAGTATTTGTGATCTTGCCTGTAATTTCCTTGTCCCATTTCTCTCTCTAGAACTCAGAGGGTCCTGGAGGTGGAGGTGAAGCATCCTGGAGATACTTAATGGGCCCCTTAAACTCAACACCCAGCCCCATCCTCCCCTGTCTCCAGCTGGGTCATTCTTAATCCACTCTAACCTCATGCAGATTTTTTTTTAATTTTTTTTTTCCACAAACCTACAGTGATGAAAACACAATACTTCCACAGCCTTGCATTATTTCAGCTATGGCCATGTATCACCACCCAGCAATCACCTTGACCCTCTGACATTACAGAATGACTGGCTCATTATGGGAGCCAGTTTGGCATCCATTGTGAGAGAGAATTTGCAAAGCAGCCTAAGGGAATTTGGCGCCCCATTCCTATTGAATTACAATGGGATTTGGGCATTGAATTTCCTTAGTTAGTCCTTTTAAACTTCCCCCTCTTTTTAAAGTAATAAAGGTGGGGGTTTAATAAGGACTGTGTGTTGGCTTAACTTTACTTCTTTTGAAGTTGCTGGACATTTACTGCTTCCTTCAATGAGAGCATCATTTGGCCAGCGCTCTGCAATTTTGAAAAACTGACAGTGGAGATTTTGAATTCTTTGCTTTTAAATTTATGACGTAAAAGTTTATTCAAAAGATTAATTTAGGAAAATTAAAAAAAAAAAGAAATGTAAAAGAAGTGAAGGAAGGAACAAAGTACAGTGTAGAGAAGTGAACCTGATGAAATTTAATAAACAAATTCCAAAGTGCTCTCCAAAGGTAGCTTGGTTGTCTCAGTTTCAAATAGCCTCGACAGCCCTAATATTTATTTAACTATGGAAGATATGAAGAGGTTTCCAAGATACTTTCTAGCTATGGTACAGCAGTATACTAAAAAAATCATCTTTGAACACGGAGTCTTTCTTCAATACACTTTATCAACTTCATCTAGGTATTTGTTAAAAATCTCTTTTAAACTATATATATAGATTATTAGCTATTAACTTATTATGCGGCTTTTGGTCAATTCAAAAAAACTTCTCTGAAATAAAATGTGAACCAGAGTCTGCTGGCATAGTTGCATATTTGGAAATAGCTTCAACTTCTTATTAATTCTGCTTGATAATGTAGGACTTTCTTTGGCAGATTAGAAACCCTTTTTTGGAAAGTAGGCAGTTGTCCCTCCTGGTCATGCTTTTACCACCATTTTGAACTGAAATTGCACAGAAGGGTGACACATGGTTAACAATGGGAGATCATTAACTTAAACATCTTTCATTTATATAAAAGCATCGGTAATGCAATGGGACAGCTGAGGCCATGAGTCCATGCTGAGGGCAGGCTCCAGGCAGTGGAATTTTCCTGGAGCCAGAACAAAGGAGCCAGGTATCAATGTAGCCCTCTAAAAAAACATAAGGCATGAGATTTGGGAGAGGAAGCTCCAAGATGAGGACCCCCTTACTTGGTAGGTGTTTGTTACTTACTTATAGGATCGGCCAAGGGAGAAGGAAATTCACTGAGCTGCAGAGCAGCTGCTGCACGATTTAGAGGAGGACTTACATGGAGGAAGAAACATCTTGGACTCCTTAATGGATGCCTAGGGCCGAAAAGGAAGAAGGGTGAGACAAGCAAGCAGGACAATGTTTGATTTGGTCTAAAGCTGTATTTTCCTTCTATGAGAGAAAATGCTGTAATGGTGGCATGAATCTCCCAGGAAGGAGGCGTATCTCATTGTTCTCAGTTATCTCTGGTCCTAAACAACGCCACATGCTGGGAAGTGGGGATGACCAACATTGCTCCAGGGCATTGGGTTGCCTGTATCCTATCTCCTACTTTTATGATGAGATGATATATGGAGAGTTTTAGCAGTGTGCCAAGCAAAGGGGCCAAAGGAGGATCTTGTACCTTAGACCACTGGAATTTTATGAGACCAAAAGTCCAGCAATTCTATGAGCCCTGGGCAAACAGTATAATGAAGTATGCACCCCTGGAGAGTCCAGCTGGGCTTCATTGATCAGTGTCTTCAGTGATCAGAAAGTAAACTTAATCTCTAATGTTGAAATAAATTCTTCTGCATCTATTCAATTAATTACTTTCTCTGTATCAGTTGTGATTAGCATCAAAATGAACTGAGGCTCATGCAGTGTCTTCTCATTATATGTTCCTTCATATGTTGTATTCAAAAGCTATTGCACTTGGTGTTTTGAGTCCATTACCTCAGCAGACTATGGTCCTAGCTCTATCAGCAGATTGGGTTTCTGGTACTAGTAGTGTTTGGAAACAGGACCAAAGCAGGAAATAATTTTCTTTCAGTATATGTGGAAACTAATCTTTGTAGTGGGCAGAAACAAGCTCAATGCACATGGAATTGTTGTGTCCACTTCAGCAAATGTGCTCAAAAAAAAAGGTATGTGGAGGTAAGTATAAATTTCAAAAAGGTTATTCAGAAAAAGTTGAGCTAAAAGGAGAAACCTTGAGATGAAGGAGAAAAAACATTTTGAGTGGGGTTGAAGGAAGGCAGAAGAATGAGGTCTACTTTTACACTTTTTCTTTCCTTAATTCCATGAAGATGAGAAATATAATAACTAAAAAACTCTTTCAAGAGATTTTTAGAATTTAGGCTCAGCACCTCTCTTCAAGGCAACCCCTCTTAGTATTTAATGCTGCAAAAAGATAGTCATGTGCAAACTTCTCACCTACTCACTGCCTTTTAGCCAGCAGGATTTTGTTTGTTAGTTTCAGATGCAGACATTTTCATCTCCTATTTGGACTCAGCTCCAAAAAGGAATTTGCACACAGGGATAAACTGTCATTCAAGACAAGAACTCTGATTTGGCACTAAGGAACTCAGTTCTCTCTGTAGCTAGCAGTGAGGCATGTACCTACTGAATGTACAATACTGCAGGTTACGCTGACAGCAGCACTCCTCCTGCATATTGCTGACTGGAGATGTTTCTTAAATTATGGAAAAGACTGCTAGAGAAAATAGGAACCCGTGTCTGACATAGGCCCTTCCCTCACACTCTAAGCTCAAGGCTTTCTCCCGTCTTCCATTTAGGTTTAATTGTCTGTTGTGTCTGATTGTGAATACAAGACACTAATTCTTTTTGATTTTTCCTACTATGAGAGGTTAAAAAACCTAGACAACTGATAGTTTTAATAATTCTAGTTACACTGATGGTTTATTACAAGACTCCTTACTATGGACAGCCCAATTCAAATAGGAAGCTATTCTTACTAGTGCTCTGAGAGTGGAGAGCTACCCAGAGATGTTTAGTCACACCTAATCCATGACATATTAGTAATGTATTATATGAGTAATACCTTTGGCATATAGGTAGGAGGGTCAGCTGATACCTGTTTGTGTATAGAACCCCTGTTTTTTTTTCTTGGATACAGCCTTGGCAACCTGATTCAGTATTTCAGGAGGAAAACTCTAATGATTTGCAAGATCTTCTGCCACCACCTTGCTCTTCTCAGTGAATTCACCATGTGTTAATAGTGTCACAGCTTCACTCCCTTGTACCTCATTTCCCCTCCAGCCTGTTTATTGTCTGTCTGTTGCTGCAAAGCGTTTGCGTGCAGGCAGTTATAGTTCCTTCTCAGTGCCCAGCACAGAAATACTCTGTTCCTAACTGGTCTTCCTAGACTCTTCTTCCATGCAAATGATGCTGAGTAGATGTCATATCAGGTATCTTTTGCATAAACTTTTCCTTCCAGAACTCCCCATGGGTTACTTCGCTCAGTCTTATGTTTGCAGAGTCTTAGGATGAGAGGGTTACGGAGGGACCTTACTGCAGTCTTCAGCCCTTCAGGAAGCATATAGAAAGGATAGAGCCAGGCTTTTCTTGGGGCTGCACAGCAATAAGGTGAGAGGCAATGAATGCAAACTGCAACCAGCTAAGTTCTGATTACATCTTAAAAAAAAAAAAAATCAGTGTGGGTAGTCAAACACTGGAACAGAGACTTAGAGTTGTTATGGGACCTCTAATCTTGATGTTAAAAATTCAACAAGTCAAGACCTGGAGCAAACTGATCTAAATGACCAAGGTCTGAGTAGGATGTTGAACCACCAGATGACCTCCAGATGTCTCTTCCAAGCCAAATCATTCTATCATTCTATGCCTACTTACTATCTTACATATGTAGGCTGTAAGGATTTTATAGAACATAATGATATTAAAAATTCATCAACTGACTGCACAAATGAATAAACAAACAGCCTTTTCTCCTATCTTGGCACTAATGAAGTTTTATTAAGGCTGAATGACGCTAATTCTATTTTATAAAAAATGCAGACTGATAAAGAGTAAGTGTGGCTTTTCCATCGACATACTTAAGAAAGATCTTCCGCATTTTCATGGTTTTTTACAACTAGAAATGCAGAAGCATTAACACTTTTTATCTTGATTAGTATCATGTTTCATAATAAGACATGATGAAACCAGCCCAACCATTAAAATTAAAGGCAGCCCTTTTTCTCAACATCTGTGGTTTGCAAATCAGATCTTGTTGGATGCTACTTCGCAGTAGCCACTTGGCATCTTTGGGGTTTTTTGCTTGTCATTTTTAAAATGCACACAGATTGGAAATGGCTATAGTAAATGGTGCCATTGCAGATTTTGTTCTCTCTGGTTAATTCTACTATAACCTGTACTTCAAACAAATGAAATATGGTAATTAATTAACTTTTGCTTTAATTCTTGATATAGAAACTTTATCTTTGTCTTTGAAAGTGATTCTCTGTGTATGTACAAACAAAAAACTAAATGATGTTTCTGGATTTTCATGGTGAAACTAATATGGTAATGTTGCTAGGTTGATTTTCCAAAACTTTTTATAAATTGTGCCATAATGAACCCTCAGCTTACATACACTAAGAAATAGTTTAGATGTAACAAACTATGGTGATCTTCATGTTGCTTTTCTTTAATGGGGAAGAATCAGGACATTATGGTTGTTGGAGATCTTGATAAAGCTCACTGAAATCAGAGGAAAGACATTTACTGACCTCACAGCTGCATGAACAAGAACAATTTCTTATCTTTCTGCTTAATTTTTGTTTAATACAAATGTTCTTAAAAGTTAATATGAACTCAAACTATTCCTATATTCCTTCAGTCTTAAAGCTTTGGTTTTTTTCCCTTCTCTTTGAATAGAAGAACAGACAACTTTATCAAAAAATAAAGCACATAATTATGGCATTGCATCAGCCGAACAAAGAAGTTAACTAAAATTGCATGAAGCTCACTGCTTGGTTCCCCAAGTTACCTTCTTTTTCAAATTTGATAGAAACCATGCAAAATGAAACTAGATCCCACACACACACAATTCTGTGGGAACCCAGCACTTCAATTGTAGAGAGATTGTAGAAGAATAAGCAGCCTATAGCCCTAGTGAGACCAAACCAACAGACAAATCCCTGGAGAACAGCTTTTTCTTTCAGGCAAGCTTGAGGAAGGGAATATTTTTACAAAAGCCAATTTACTTTGCTGGTAGCTGTTTTGTTTATTAATACTACTGAAGACACAAGTGCCAGCCCAGGTTTCTTTTCAGCCTGACCTTCCGTCACACAACTTGACTAGTATAATATTGCAATGTGTTACCATGGAAATGATAGTGATGATAACATGTGTTCGGCATAGCCAAATTTGAACCTAAAGAGAGCAGAAGTGACTTTGATCTTTCATCCCCATAGAACAGACCTGGTTATATCACCACATCTTTTCTTAGGAATCATGAAGAATGCTCTTAAACACAACATTCTATGATTGTATTAACTGTGAACACCAGTATGAATGTATGCAAATAATTACTACTTGCTGTAAACATCTTCTTATGAAGTCAAACACACCCACATCAGGAGAGCTGTGAAAGAGGACGAGCCATGAGGAAAACAAGAATTCTTATCCATCTGCAGTTCTCATTGCTTATGTGCATTACCTTCTTTAAACATAAGCAGATTCCTGTACATACTGTGTGTTATCAATTTCGGTCTCTACACTTTTCTAAGAAAATAACTACTTCCAGTTGCTGCAGGCCAGTATGACATGCTACGCAAAGCTGCATAGCACCATGAATAAATTATGGCTGTCACCAACTTCTCCATCTAAAAAAGACTGTTACAAAAATAAATTAGCACTGCCCTTGAGCACTGCTAAGGGTAAACATCTCACACATGACTTTGCTAACTGAAAGAATAAGACCTCCATTTCACCACAGTGAAGCCTACATAAGCGTTGCATTCCTCGTGTAAGAGAACAGCCACTGTGCTAACCAACCACAGAGAGAGAAAAGGTCCTAGTGCAAGCAAGAAGCATTCAAACCAAACATTTTAGAGCCAGTTCCAGCCCTGTTAACTTGGAGCAGGATCAAGAACTCAGCTGGATCATGATCAGGAGAGAAATCCAAGGCTTCTTCATAATTACTCTGGATAATGCCTTCTCTGTACCTTCCTGGGGAGAGATTGAATCTCCAAAACTCTCCCTGCCTGCAGTGTGTTCTCAAATGGGGATGCCTGAAATGAAGTAGCTGTGAATCTCACCTATCACTATGTGTGAATTGTCTTATATTGCAAGTACTGTGGCTTTATCTCTAGGTTTGTAAAAAACAAGACCAATTTTGGCTTCAGGAACAGTATTTGAAAGAATTACTTACAAGCGGTGACATACAGAACTGTATATTGAGATGGAATAAATCATCCTATCTTTGTGTGTGGAGTCCTCCTATCTGCACCTTTTCTTTCTCCTTGAGGTTTCCAAAAATCTCAATTCTAAGCCAGATGTTTAGATGAAAAAGTTCAGTGCTGTATCTGTGAGAACTTTACACTGGAACTCCCTAATGGACTTTCCAGCTGTGGACAGCCGCCATCCAGAGACTATTTGAGAAGCCAGTTTAATCCTCTGGATAACACAACATTGGATCAAAAATAATTGCAGCAAACCTGGAACTTTCTCATCGAAAATTAAGGTGCAAACCCTCTGTATGTGTTTCTAAACATAAAAAAGAAACAAGCTAAAAGAGGGGAGAAGGAGTGCCTTATCATTGTCTACTCCCCTTAATCCCTATGTACATTGTGTGGCAGATGTGCCTTTTAAATGTTACAGCTTGCTCAAAAGGCAGCTGCTGCCCATGTTGTCCTTTCAAACCTGCTGCCGCTTCTCCTATTCTCCCTGTAACTCCTTCCCCCTCATTTCTTAAGAAATTCATCATAAACTTAATACAACTCTTATTTCTAGACTCTAATCTTAAACTTCAAAGCAACTCAGCTCAGCAGCAAGGGAGGGCAGGTAAGCTGCATTTTGCTTTTGAAGTCTTGCCCCTTTCACTCCTCTTCCACATTCTCACAGCTCTGCACCTTCTGGGAAGATGTTCTTCTGATGCTACTGGTAGTCCTTTAGGAGAGTGGACTTTATGGTGCCCCTGCTGAACATCCAGAAGGGAAGAGCGGTGTCAACACCAGCCAGCATCCCTACCTGCAGCTTTCACCCACATCATGAAGCTCTCACCATCTTCAAGTGCAGTGGCATATTATGGCACAATGCTAGGGCAGAGAGCCATCAGTGCTCTTGGACATATGGAATGCCAAAGACAGAAGACAGAAGGCAGGACCTATAAAGAGGCTGCATTTCAGCATACTGGAGGGCTTACCATCACCCTTCCTTAGTGCTGACCAAAATCAACACAGCTATGCATTCCCTGTGCACTTAATATTACACCAGTGAGGTGGATTATCCCATACAGTTCAGCACAATAGTATTTTTCACTTGGTTTTGATATCCCAGCACCATAGTGAGCACTGAAGTATGATGAGTGATGACTGTACCTAGCAGCCATAGGACTGCTGCAGGCCAGGCATATTACCAGATACAGCTGAAATGTTAGCTGAAAGCTGGGTGAAAGGAATCTGTTTAACAGGTGTGCTGGAGTCTGGCACAGAGACTTGGGCTGGGGCCAGTACCACTGAATGTCTGCTGTGTTGATTCGCTGGCTGGCTAGTTACAGCAGGGTGGAGGGAACCAAACACAAATGCCTCTTCATCTGCAGCAGCTTCTTGCTTGCTAGAAAATTCCTTCAGCTTCCTGAGTCATCTACTGCACAGGAGCTGCATCCCTCTTTTTCTCTTGGTCTCATTTTTTCCTTCAAGAACCCATGCAGCTGTCCTTTGCCAGGGATTGTTCCCCTGCAGTCCTATTTTAAAACCTGAATACACAGCAGCAGGGAGCAACAGTCCTGAGATTTGTCTGGCTCAGTACAGCCATCAAAATCTTTCAGACAGGACTTTGAGTAGTAACAGTGGGTAGATCAGTGTCTGTTTGTTGGTGAGATAACCTCAGACTAGGGATTTATGCAGCATACTCATCTGTCCTGTGCAGTTACTCTCAGGATCTCCAGAACTACCTTAATCCTAGCAAGAAAATTACTCCAATTTCTAGACTGTCATTTCAAAGCTGCCAAGTCAACCTTCTCACCACACAACTAAACGATTGGAAGAGATCTAAACATGTTAGACTTGATGAGTTGGGACAGTTTTAGATAGCAAGCTGAGCAAGAGCTTTCTTAGCCAAAGCAGTATCCTCTGCATCCTCATGACTTCAGCCACATGTCAGCCAGCCCTAATGCATGAATACATCTGACTTCACAGTCAGGAAGCCACAAGGCCTCCTGATGTTCCATTGACCTCACTGGGAGTTTTGGGTGTGCATGATCAGGTAACAAAAGAACTGGAGAAGCTTTCTTTGACCTGTAGTTTTCAAATATGCCATTACCAATTATTAAATAAAAGCTTGCCTTTGTATGGCTGAGGTCAATAGGAGCTTTGCTTCTGCTCTTCATGGGCTGTTTGGAAGAGCATTTAATAATTTCTGAGCTCCTGTCCACTACCACTACAGCAGAAATTTTTTACCTAGTGCTCCACAAAGAAAGCCTGAAATAGGAAACAGCAAGTACCTCAGTCTGCACCAATTTAACTGACGATGGCTGGCCACAGTGTGATGCATTCTACTAGCAGACTAGATATAGTCTACTGAAAATCTTTGCAGGACCAGAGCCATGATCACTTCAACACTATGTGCTCTTACTCTCATTCTTACTATTCTATTTCTTGATTGATCTCCAAGAATGATTAAAGGTAGCAGAATCTGCTCAAGAATTGTCCAAAAGGAAGATAATTTTTTTTTAGCACCTGAAAACAAGAACAAACAGAACCAGAAACATAGGTTACAGAGGTAAATGTTCCTAAATGAGCCTCATTTCTTAATTCCTCAAAACAGCAACCATGCAATCAGGTCAGGGAAAATTGCTAACCTGGAACAATAATTATGATTTGCCTTTTGTGATTTAGCAATTAATTAGCATATGACTAGTGAATATTACGCTTATACAAGATTGTAAATCTGTAGTCCCAACCCCAGCTGGAGGCTCTGTTAGACTATACTGCTGACATAAGTCTTAATAAGTAGATTGGTAATCTTTGTTATGGGCTTCTTTCCTGTTCAGAGGGTAAGAAATGTTCCATTTCTCTAGGTCTGAAGCAGGATTAATTGATTGGTCTCATATGAACCTGAAAGCCATTAAAAGCATGAAGGATGAAAAGCAATTCAAACTGCTTTATTACCATTTTCTAGTAAAGTACCAGTTTAGGCTCTGGACCTACTGTGAAGCAGCAGGTTTCCAGATATTGACTGTGCTGGCATGTGCTTCTAGAAAAGAGGAAATGATGGATTCCTAAAAGCAGAAACATCTGCTCAGGTCATGAACACACTTTCTGGCTAAGGCCAAACAGCTGGATTGCTAATAAGTCCATGTGCTGACAGCCCCATTGGCCAGAGTCACAGCAAAATGATGGTGAACAGTGAATCACACTAGATCCTTCTTCACCCTCAACACACCATTAGATAAAAATTAGTTTTATGGGGCTCATCATAGTCCTTACCAAGGAGTGTGCAGGAGACTTATGAACTTCAGAGAAGCAAAACTGGCATAGTTGTCAAGCTTGGCATTGCACTAGGAAAGCCCATATCCTTGTCCAGGGTGGTTCTCTCACACCACGTTTTCATTATCTGGACTGTTTAGCCCAATTGTTTTCTCATTTAAAACAGTATGAGTAAACTCTACCAAAGTCTCACTGATGAAACAGTGATAAACTAGAAGGGAATCTGTGAATACAATATGGATGTTAGGACCTCATTTAACATGCTTCCTTTGTCTGCCCAGAGTTCTGTTTAATTGTCAGAATGATGAAAGTAAATCAAGGGAAGTCACCATTCCTGTTCTGGAGCACAGCTTTTCTCAAAGCAGCACAGCCACAAAAATCGAGGTATAAACATCAAGATACTTTTAGTAGTTTATCACGACTGGCAAGTGAATGCAATTAAGAAACCTGACCACCATCAGGATATCAGTCTGAATACCCTAGCAGGAAAACTCTCCCCATCTTTTATCCTGAATTAGGAGGATGGGCTTTTTTATTTGTGTCAAAAGGAAAACTTGCTTAAAATCAAAAGAACAACAGCAAAGCCTGAAGAAAAGGAAGCAGACAGCAAAATTCAACCCTGTATCAGTGAGCAGTGTGTGCAGACTTATATTCTGTAAAAGCAAAGCACGAATTGCACTTTGACCTGTGATTAGCTTTCCCATTGAAGTCATCAGTTACTGACTATAAGCAATTGCTGAAGTCCTTGTAGAACGAGGGTCATAGGATTGAATGAGAGAGAAGAAAAGTGCACAGCCAACCTGTGAGGTGTGTTTTGCAGTTCCTAGTACACCTTCCTTTACAAATTATTTACCTTGTTCTCTGCTTCACAGCCTTATGGGGACATTTCCTGCTTCAGAACTAGTACTGAAGCCTTTGATCCTGCAGTGAGTCCCGTAAATGACACCTACAGTAAGGGGCTCTTTCTTCTTGCTTCCATCACTCATGAAACCATTTTTCCATCTGCACTTCAGCAATGCACTCAAGCATGTGCTTAACATTAAGGTCATGCAGGACTTATGTATGTGATTAAAATTAAGCATGCATTTAAATGCTATGTGGAACTGGGACCTCAATGAGGTTGGCTGTTGAATCAACCTGTTATGACCTCTGCTGAGCTGACTATAACTCAGCTTTTGTAGCATTCTATTTTCCCCAAAAAGTCATAGTTTATTCACTATGTCTTGTAACAGAAATTTAAATGGTTCTGCTTTTTCTTTTTCTATAATACTATGCAAATTATATTTATTCTTCTAGCTAAGTACCTGAGATGATAGGAAAGATTTCCTACATTCCACTCTCTCCCTCCCCCATTTCTCGAACACCTTTGTGTGCTCCAAGAAGGCATGTGAAGTATTGTGGTGGGTTTACCCTGG
>VYZX01031609.1:0-25728 GCA_013401335.1 Brachypteracias leptosomus | reverse complement strand
TGGAGATACCTCTCCACATTTTTGAATCAGGAGCAGAGTTGAGACACTGCTGGTTTAGCAGCACCTGGAAGTGCGTGCACTACGTATGACATGGCTGGGAGCAGAAAAGCCTGAGGCTAAAAAGGAGATAGACATACGGCCATCATCGCTGGGCTACCCTGTGGAATTGCACGCTACAGCAAACTACACACAAATCTTTGGGCAATTGGTTGTTAACGGAATTATAAGCACATTTGACATTACATTAAAACCTTCAAATACACCAGCTTGACCCTTCCTTCTTTCTGAGTGATGTGCACTCTAACATGCATCACAACCAAAGCAATTCATTAGCAAATAAAATAGTATCTAGAATAGCACTTTGGAAGCACAGTAAGAACTCCAGTTGACAGTAAACAAACAATGTGGGGTGCTGGTGTTTTTAAACACAAATGCACACAAAACCTCTCCATGGGGTAAAGGGAAAGCAGGCAAATCAGTCCAACCACAGAGCTGGTTGTCAAAACATACCTCCTTTTTTTTCTATAAGGAAACACATATAGTTGACTGGAGGCAGCACGAATTTATATATTCCACTCCAGGAGGTGTTTTGCAGCCCAACCAGCCACTGAATCAGAGGTGCCTGAGCTGTGCAGGGGACAACAACACTACCAGGTATTTCAGAGGAGTCTGTGGGTGCTGGCATCAGCTTTGAGGCTGAGAGCAGAAACTGCAGCCTGGCTGAACATAGGAGAAGCAGGTCATCTTTTTGCCTCTATCCCAGCCTCCCTAGTCCTCAGGGTGTTCTGGAGGTACTGCCTACCACACTTTCTCTGCTTCCCAGGTTGTTCTCTCCCTTTCCCTTCACCCAGTGGTCTCACCTGTGCAGATGGGTCAGCATTCCACAGCTCTCTTCCCACCCACCCACAGCCACATCCGCTTCCTAGGGGTGACTGCTGTGGCTGGGGTTCCCCACAGCACTCTTGTTGCTCTTCCACCTCTGGTCAAAAACTAGACCACCTCTGCTTGACAGCCTGTCTTACAGGGCTGCAGTTTCTGTTCTCAGGGCAGTGGGGAGGATTCAGGCAGACTTGTGCATTTACTACTTTTTATGGGGCTGAGGAATGCTCTTCAGGGTTTTCTGTAAAAGCCCTATGCCTCAGAAGCTTTTAGTTTGGTTCTGTCCCACTGGCTTTCTTAAGATAGATTTTACAAAGGCATATTACAGCCTCTTCTTCTATTGTGTTTTTTATTGTATTTACATCAAAAAGATAACTAGATCCCTGGTGAAATTCCCTGGCTATTTCCTTGTGGCACTACATTTTCTAGGCTTGTTTTGATGGTGTGAATCAAATATTGATTAAAGGGGACAGCCATCTGAAAGGAAAATACACAAGTATGTAAATATATAAATCAGTAAGCAGGTCTGATGCCAAGAAGGTGATTGTGGGTAAGTAGGAGTGATGTGTAGGCTGGATTGTAGAGGGGTTGTGCAAGGACATGTAGGATACATACAACCTGGACTCAATTATCTATTGATGTTAAGGATGCCTTATGAAAGTACCTAAACCAGAGCCTACTGTAAAAAATAAGCCTATGTATTAAACTTACAACTTCTCCTGTGTTGGCAAGCAAAGGTCATATCATTCATAGCCTTTGTTTGAGAGCAGGTTAGGTTGAAAAAGGTTGGGCTAAAACCAAATAGGTACAAAGATGACAAATATAAACATAACCCAGGATGAAACCAGCAAACACAGGTATCTGTAGTGACTGAAGACTACTCAAATCCTTTCATCTCAGGTTGCCTCAACCCTCAGACACGAATTTATTCCACTATTAAGTTTTAAAATATTAATATTCACAAGTGTTTGTAGGATTAGGGCCTTTGAAAAACAAGAGAGGGAACTATTCTAATTCCTAACGTAAGGAGGACCACCGAGGACCACAGTGTCACCAGCCATAAGGTCAATGCGTTGTGCTCAGCTGCTCAGCATACAATTCATTTCATAATAACCCAACTAAACATATAATCTTATTTGATCACGGTGAGCTAGCTAAGGTTGAAAAAGAATAATTACATCCTCTGCTATCAATCATCAACTCATAAATTACCACAATTATTGGATTAACTTTGTTCATTGCTCTGAGCCCTGAGAAATATTTTTTCACTTCCTGCAGTATGGGGAAGGGGGTGAAGAAAGGGTAAAGAGTTGGGAAAAGGAGCTGCTAAACTGTACTCCAGACACAAATTACTGACTGCAAGCAGACCTCTGGATATGGTCTACCTCACTCTCTGGAAAGAGAAATGCAGCCTGGAAAGGCCAGGATGCACAGACAGCCCTCGTTCTGTCATTTCCTATGTTTGGAGCATTTAACATGGGAACCTTTAACATTGTTAGCACAGTTCCTTGAGACATAGTAGGCATTTCTTAAAATTGACAATAGAAATTGAGAATACAGAACTAAGTGAGGCTATCTTGCTTGAAATGCTTTCAAAGTCTACAGAAGTATAATAATAGTATGAACACTTACTGACTGCTGACCTAGTGTACGCGACATACTGTGATGACCGAAAGCAGGCAAAGAAATGTTTGTTGAGGGTAGGGAATGCTCACTCTGTGATGCCTGAATGTGTGTATGTGCCTCAGCACACAGTCAGCCATGCTTAATAGAGATCTTTTCCTATACTTCACCTGCGTGTTGCTTCATTTCACAGTGAGTAATTGCACAGTCTTGTATGAGAGTAGACAAATCATAAAATAATTACATGTAGTGAAAAGCCTTTAAAGAATCATTGCACAATCTAGTAATTAAAGAGGTCATCTGAACATAGGTATAAAAGCAGCTGAATTAACCATAAATCTGCCATTTCTTACATTTTTAATGTTTAACTTGGATGTTCTTTTAGCAGAAACTAGATGTAGCATACAGCATTTCAGTTCCTAAATAAAAGAGGTGAAGATATACACAATTTAGGTGGGCTACACTTCTTGAACAAATGGAAGGTGTAGTTTGAGCATGTATTTTGGGAAGGAAATAACCATGCTACCTGATTGCTAAATCTTTCTTTAGAAAAGCCAAGTCAAGAAGCAATACTGAATTAATTTAGTATGACACTTAGTGCAAAGCTCAGCGAGGGATCCAGTCAAGGATTCAAAAGGCCCGCCTATAGTCCTATTTCAACAGCTTGATTCCCTCTGATATTCTAAGTAGCTTTTTCAAAATGTTAATCATTCCCAGTTTTCAGTAAAATGTGTAAGATTAGAGATTCTCTGACATATCCCAGGATCAGGCCCAGTAGAACTGATGTTACTTAAAAAAATATATTATTTTAGTATAAGCATAGAAAATCAGAAACTAATGAATGCTTTGCATGCCCAGTCATACCTCTGGTACATCAGCATAAATCTACACATATTAAAGATGCAAATAGGATATTGTAGAATTGCCAAAAGCAGAGGGAGGTTGTTAAAAATTGATGTTGCAGACATTTCTGGCACGTGGTATTTCTTGTTCTCACCAAATCAAATTCTAAAATAAGAAATGGTGAAACCTGTATGGTACATATCAATAGCTAATTGGGATATTCTCATGGGCTCATTTAGAGTGGAAACCCTAGTTGCAGAAAAACATTGAATTCTAAGGCAGGCTATAGTACATACTTCAGAAAGCTTTCTTTCATGAGATGCAGAATGGAAGAAAGTTAGACCATGAGAGAATTCATATTCCAAGCAAATGTACTTATTAGTGGAACAAAGATTTATAACTCTCTTAAAACACCAAACAGAACTCACCACTGGTATACCTCTGAACTGTAGGACATCTACTGTACTTCCATGAGGGAAAAGAGTTCCTATAGCCTCTCACTGTGAGCTAGGTAATAACAGAAACCATTGCTGAACATTCAGCTCTGGGGTGCACTGGCACAGGTGAAAGTCAAGCCACACGCTTGGGCATGTTCAAGGTCTGAGGCTGGACTCAGAGGAATTCAATGCCAAACAGGCTGCCCTTAGCTTAATGTCTTAGGTACATTATGGTCAGTTCTTACCAAGGAGCAGTCTAGGGTCAAAACTGTGTGGACATACAAAGACAGTAGTAGGAGGGCATAAGGACACCAACCATGTTCAGAAGCCACTAGCAAGTTTTCTCCTAAAGCACAAGGACTGCACCCTTTTATACTGTCTCCACAGCACAAACTGAAATATGTTAATGAAGATGAGCACTCACTCCCACCAGGCTGCTGGTGAGGAGGCAAGCAGCCAACTATGTTTCATCAAGAGCTACCCTGAGACCCCTCATCCTGTGGGGTTGGGAGTTGCTTTGCTCAGTGATCCAGGCTCTGCCCCCTCCTGCTCAAGGACCAGCCCAGCTGAGCCACCAGGGAGCTGAATATGGGCATGGGCTGGTGGAAAGCTACCTGGGCATACTAAGAACATGGTTGTGGCTGCAGGAAGCTTGTTCCTTCACTCATAGGTTTGCAGAGGCAACATAGGACTGCTGGGCAGGGGGTGCCCAACAGCATGGCCCCTCCAAGGCTCAGCTGGGCAGCATGGGTCTGGCAGGACAGCAAACCAAGACTTATTGCTTGTCTAGCACGGTGCAGTACTTTCTTTGGAAATCCAAGTCTGTCTTTGCTGAAACAGTCTCTTGTTTGCTTCAGCAAAAGACAGGTTATGTTTTTTATCCACAAATGTTTATTTACAAAGGAGATCCTGACCATCAACTTCCCTTCATAATGGATAAAAAACCACCAAGACTTAGACTAACAGAACAACAGGCTTTGGACAAAAAGGAATAATGGCATTCATTGACAACAGAAATGGATTAAGCTGCATTTTTAAGGGTAGCTGGTATAACGAGAAACAGCACAAAGTTCTGACAGTGTAGAGATGAAGTAAAAACAAATCAAAGGGTCTTTCTGTACATTAGACAGAGTAAACATATTCATGCTTCTAATTATAATTGCAAATAAAACAAACATTCCTGAGGAAAATCCATTACTGTCACTGGTTTTTTACCTGTACAGGAAAAACATCAATTTGGAGACTTAAGGGAGGGGGAATGCAACTTTCTCTCCTTGGGCTGGACAGCAAAGGCCTTCACAGGAAGCTGCTGCCTCCCACCAACCTGCCAAGTGGCCAGCAATGCCAGGGAAGACCCAGAGGCAGGGCTGGAAAACTGAAGTCAGACCCATTTCCAAATCTTCATTAAGATTTACTGCAATAGAAAATGGTAACACACAGATCCTGCTCCTTACTACCTTCATATACTCTTCAGGAAAGGAAAAAAGGACAGAATCACAGAATTCCAGGTTGGAAGGGACCTCAAGGATCATCTAGTCCAACCTTTCAAGGTAAAAAAATACAGTTTAAGTGAGATGGCCCAGCACCCTGTCAAGCTGAGTCTCAAAACTGTTCAATGTAGGGAAGTCTAGCACTTCCCTTAAGAGACTATTCCAGCATTTAATTGTTCTCATCGTGAAGGATTTTCTTGTGGACTCCAATCAGAACCTCCCAGGAGTAACTTGCAACCATTCCCCCTTGTTTTTTCCATGTGATTCCTTGCAAAAAGGGAGTCTCCTTCCTCTTGGTAGCCACCCTTCATGTACTGGTACATGGTGATAAGGTCTCCCCTAAGCCTTCTCTTCTCAAAGCTGAACAAACCCAGATTTCTCAGCCTTTCTTCACACAGCAGGTCTTCCAGTCCCCTGATCATCCTTGTGGCCCTTCTCTGGACCCTTTCCAGCCTGTCTGCATCTTTTTTGTATACAGGGGACCAAAACTGAACACAGTACTCAAGGTGTGACCTGACCAGCACTGAGTAAAGTGGGACAATGACTTCTTTCTGCTGGTGATGCCCTTTTTGACATAACCCAGCATCCTGCCAGCTCTTCTTGCTACTGCAGCACACTGTTCACTCATGTTGAGCCCGCTGTCCACCAAGACCCCCAGGTTCCTTTCCATGGGGCTGCTCTCCAGCCAAGTGGAACCCAGTCTGAGCTGCATTCCTGGGTTATGTGTTCCCTTACACTTGTCCNCAACCTTTCAAGGTAAAAAAATACAGTTTAAGTGAGATGGCCCAGCACCCTGTCAAGCTGAGTCTCAAAACTGTTCAATGTAGGGAAGTCTAGCACTTCCCTTAAGAGACTATTCCAGCATTTAATTGTTCTCATCGTGAAGGATTTTCTTGTGGACTCCAATCAGAACCTCCCAGGAGTAACTTGCAACCATTCCCCCTTGTTTTTTCCATGTGATTCCTTGCAAAAAGGGAGTCTCCTTCCTCTTGGTAGCCACCCTTCATGTACTGGTACATGGTGATAAGGTCTCCCCTAAGCCTTCTCTTCTCAAAGCTGAACAAACCCAGATTTCTCAGCCTTTCTTCACACAGCAGGTCTTCCAGTCCCCTGATCATCCTTGTGGCCCTTCTCTGGACCCTTTCCAGCCTGTCTGCATCTTTTTTGTATACAGGGGACCAAAACTGAACACAGTACTCAAGGTGTGACCTGACCAGCACTGAGTAAAGTGGGACAATGACTTCTTTCTGCTGGTGATGCCCTTTTTGACATAACCCAGCATCCTGCCAGCTCTTCTTGCTACTGCAGCACACTGTTCACTCATGTTGAGCCCGCTGTCCACCAAGACCCCCAGGTTCCTTTCCATGGGGCTGCTCTCCAGCCAAGTGGAACCCAGTCTGAGCTGCATTCCTGGGTTATGTGTTCCCTTACACTTGTCCCCATTGAATTTCATAAGGTTCCTTCTAGCCCACTCCTCTAGCCTGTTCGGATCTTCCTGATGGGTGAGTCTCCCTTCTGGTTTGTCAACTACACCACTTATATAGGACCTCTCAATATCAGATTTGGTGGAACAGAAGTTATCCTTTGCCTAATTCCTCCTTCAAGGGCAGGGGAAATCAAGTGCAAAACCCACATGCTTATTAGTCAAGGTCTTTTTCTCATGACTTGTTTGGAACATAAAGCACAAGGAAAGTGTTGAAACAGCCAAGGTGGAAAAGAATGTAGGCAAAAAGAAGTCAAGATATCAGCAGGAAACAAATAATACAACAGCAAGGGAAAGTTAGAGCAGATCCATGTTTAAACTGCAGCAACCTAGAGTCTAGCACCAGCATATTGTATTAAAACACACATGCCTCATACACCTGTCAGAAATTATGCCTCTGCAGAGGTGATGGAGACTAGAGAATCTGATCTGGGGGAGAGGGAAGTGGAGGGATGCAGGGGGCTCTGGTGTCTGATGGAAGCTGTGAAGAGCAGCCTGGGATGCTTATGCATGTGCTGAACCAGTTCTGCTTTCAGATTGCACAGCTTGCCAGGCTTGTCTGTTTGGGTGCACTGAAATTTTAAATAGAACATGACTTGCCAGAGGCAGATTATAGTTAAATATTCTTCCTTTCTTCCTCCCCTCTTCTTGCGCAAAACTGTTCCCCTTAACTTGGGGGCAGGGGAAGTAGCAAGGAGAGGGATCTCTTAACTGGAGCAACCACACTATGGAGTTCAACATTTCACATGGAAAAGACTTATTAAAAAGTGTAGCTGTAACACAAATGTAGCTCTTTCCCCCACCTGGTAAAGTGTAAACAGCATCTTGATGCAGAGAAAGGGCCATGCCTCAAAGCCTTTTGGTGAGCATTTGCTTTGTCATAACAGTACAGGGATAAGATGTGCTGCACACTAGATGTTTTTACAGTCTCCTAAAACTTGACTTCTTTCTAACTGATTCTGCACATACACAAATAGCCTATTGGAATTTGAGGGAAATGTAATGCCAAATTTGTTACAGTACAGTGCCTTTCTCTATGCATATTCTGCGCAAGGATGATAAACTTTATAAACAAGGTAACTATGGTTGCCAGCTGAAGACCCATCTAACTGCCTTAGTCCAAATCACTTTACTATGGAGAGATCAGAGGTGAGAAGGTTAGAGTAATGCAGACCCTCCTTTTACAGCCCTTTGCAAACTATACACAGTAAATGCTATGAAAAATAAGAATCATTATTACTATTTTGTTTCTTTGTTATTGTCCAGAATACAGGTCTGTAGCCAAGGTTGTATAATGCACAAGTCATAGTTACTTGAAAAATGAGATATGACCATGTAGATGTAAATCATAATGCCTGTGCAAAGACAAAGCAGGTTCAGGGTTACATAGACATTTACTCTCAGCTCCAATTGCCCATCTGAGGGGCAGCGGAGCAGGGCACAGCAACTTAGGGACATTGTGACAAATATACTAGGCAAGTTCTCCACCCACACCCCTCCAATTTGACCCATTCCAAACTATTTCTCATCTTTGGTCTATTTTGCTATTACATTTTATATTGCTATGGACAGGATGAATAAAACTAGAGATTAAAGTACTACCATTTCCTTTGACAGAGGTGCAAATGTCTTTACGGACTCTAGGATGGTAAGGAAAAAAAGTACTCAACTAAAATTTAAAGATAAATTTAGCATGCCTAATTTTTAGAAAAGTCACAATATTGCACAGTTTTATTATCCCCGAGGGAATGCAGAAATGGTATCATAATCTCATTTTAGAATCTCATTTTCAGTCCTAATTTTCAGAGGGCCTTTGAAGTCAGGTTTATGGTCCTACTCAATTTGTAGAAATCTACAATTTTATCAAGCATATGCTTGAAATATAGTAGATAAGTTGTAAACCAACCCACCCAGCAAACACCTATGCAGAACTATGCCCCTGAACACCTGCCTCCTGTAGCCTATGAACTGCCCCTTTTTCAGAGGGCCTCCTGAAATTCCTGCCCATTCAGCCTTTGAAGTGGAAGGCAAAGCCCGAATAACACAAAAGGGAGGAAAGCTAATTTGAAAGTGCAGCTCCCTCCTTTCTGGGACCTGCCAGCTTTGTGCCTTTTGTAAATGGCTCTACTCAAGCACCACGATTTCCCTCAAGCTGCCACCTTTGGAGGGTGTGTGCAGTTCTTTGTCCTCCCAGCTGGGCAGCAGCCCTCCCATTTCTATTATTTCATGTGGTAAGTGGAATATCTTATCTCATTTTCCAATGGGAATGAAAATTAAAGGCTGCTGCTTATGTGCTACACTTACTAGACCTTACATAACTGACAAAGACCGCCCTGGCTTTGGCTGAAAGGAAGCAAGGAGAAATCATCAGAATAGCAGGAATTATCTATTATAAATAAATCACATGCATGCACACAAAGAGCAGTTCTCACCCAGACTAAACACTTTTCTCTAAGCAAGGTGTCTGCTTCGTGCTCCATGCACAGCAAAATAATGTCTCACACTCTAGAAAAAAATGTTCTGCAGTAAAGGAGACAGCATAATCACCAACTTCAACTATCACAGTGAAAGCCTTGAAAATTAGCCCAATGGTTACATTCATCTGTGTTTCTAGGAGGTCTAATGCCCATGCACTTAAACAGAAACAAAACATTTTGCAAAACACCTTTTATGCTGTCTGTGCTTCGTTTTAAAGGGCTCAGTCACTCCAAATGACCTCACCACTGTTCTGGACATTGTTGCACATCACTTTCTGCAGTCATCACTTCCCTCCCTTAACCCCATTCAGCAGCCATCTGTACGCATCTTCCACCACACCCAGACAAGTGAGCGCTCCTCCCTGGCAGTGAGGGTGCTCCTGAGCAGTGCAACCCCTGACAGTTTGGCTGTATATGAACTGTACGTGGGATTAAACCACTGTGCTTTTACTGAAGCACCACCATTTTGACACAGCATTAGTAAGAATGAAATCCAACTATCAATACAAATTTGTACTTGACTACACCACAACTCTGTGGCACCAGACTTCAGCAGCTTACTCCCACCATTAGAGCTTCCTACAGATTCAGCTTCTGATGCTACCACATTTAATAACTCTTCCACCAGAGAGAAAGCTATGATTTTCCAAGAGCAGTTCAGAGGTAACAGTGTTATTCTCAATTCCCCAGCCCAATTCACTTCCCCGGCTCTGGCTCACTTAGTGGCCTTGGGCACATCATTTTAGCTATATCTGAAGAGCACAATGACAGTGTAGGTTGCTGTTTTCTTACTCAAACTCCCCTGTATAACTGTAGTAGTGACAGCAGCTGGCACAGACTGTCATACACAGCTGTCACAGTCTTTAACACATACCATCTACCCAGGGCCCGCAGAGGGTCCTTGCAGCACTTGTCAGCACAAGCTGTTCCTACCCTCATGAGTGTGGTACAATTAACGGTGTAACATATCACATCTTTATTCTGCAGCATAGCCAGGTCTCAGCCTCATAAAATAGCAGTAACTGTATTTCCTACCTCAGAGGGATACTGTACGGTTATATTTATTCAGGGCAGTGCAAGGCTTAGACAATATGGTAACTGAGGTCATGGGACTTCCTACAAAGGACAGATGCTCTTCATGAACAACCTAGTTCATAGAAGCAGAGACCCACTGTATAAAGAATAGATATAAAACAGTCTGGCAATGGCAGTGTTGCTGCTCTTTAAACTAGATGCCATTTAAAGAAATAAAGTCTTTGTTGGAATTAATGAGATCGCACCAAACGTACATCTTTTAGCAGTCCACCAGCCTTTCTGTTTTTCATGGCATCACAATTCTTACAACTCAAGAAATGGATCAACATGGGGAAAAATGTTTTAAGTATGAATTCAAAGGAGAACTGACTGTACAGGGGAAAGGATCTTTCAATTAACACATGCACCATCAGCCTCAAGCCCCCCCTATCTCCTCTGGGCACTCCTAAATAAAAACTGGAAGCAAGGAGCTGAAAACTGACTCTAACTTTTCTTTGTAACTGCATCATTCCAGGAAAAATAAAGAGTTTCTTTGGAAACATCATTATACAGCCAAACAGCTTTCAGAAATTAGTCACAAAAGCAACAGTGGTGTAATGGGAACCATAAGGCCAGACCTGTGCTGAGCAACACTGAATTCAAAACCAGTGTTCTGGTTAGCCAGGGGTCCTCAGCAGAGATGTCTTCAAGTAGCAAAGCTCCAGAAATGGCCAAGGTAGGCAAAGGGACAACGTACCAAAAACTCAGGCATACTTTCATTACAAAAATAATTTCAGCTTACTGAAACATAATACTGAATTTTGCCATAGTTGTTACTGCTCTAGCTTTACTAGCAGCAAAATATACATGACATTATTACCTAGAGCATGAGTGCTTAACACTGCAATTCTATCTCTGAATTTCCTAAAAAAAAAGAAACAAAATGCAACCACCTAAGAAGGAAGAAGAAATGAAGAGACTTATATTAGTCCAAAAGGATATAATCTTTAAAACAAATGGCTCTGTACCTACTGTGTACCTATTGGCTATGTCCAATCCAGCCTCATTTCTAGACCAAAAGGGCATTTGGAATGGTTTCCTATTTATTGGATCTTTACCCAGAATTAACTATTTGAAGCTGTTGGTTTCTCTTCTGCTAATAAAGCAGCAGCAAAGTAATGCCTACTGCTACTTCTTTAAGGTAAACTACACTTAACATCAAGTAAGTCCATTAAACAATAACTTGTTTAACAAAAGTCATGGTAATTATTATTACACTTATTTCTAACAGTAGGGTGATGCGCTCATTTCCTTAAACACTCTCTGGGATTTGCAGCCATATTTTCCCATCCCTTCCTTTAAAACATAATTTAACTGTCATCCTCAACATATCAATCAGCTCAGGAAGCAGAAAAGAGACAAGTTATTCTACATGAAAGTAGTAAAAATGAAACACTGGCTGAAGTTGGACTGTCAGGAGATGAATTAAAGTCAGAAATACTATTACTCACAGGGTAGATTTCATGAGCATTCCCTTCCCTGTGAATCAGGTGAACTGATAGCTTCTAAAGATCATTGACACTATAAATACTAAAGTATTTGATCATATCACAAAGTCCATTTTCCAACCTAAATGCCCTAGACTTCTGGTATAGAAGTTGAGGAATGGGGAAAGATCAATGAAAAGTACTCAATAAGATTGGAGGGAGAAGACCTTATAAGGGAAAACAAAACCAAAACAAACAAAAAAAGAAGCAATTGGAGGGGTACATTGTCCCTTTTCTGATTTGCTATGTTTGCTGGGAGATTCCTGCGTTTTAGCAACCTCCAGTGTGGAAGGCAGCTTTTGCTGGTCTATAGCACCTTTTGCCCTGCTGCTATTTCCACATCTCCCATTTGGTTATCCCCTGAACAGCAGATGCTAGTCAGTTAGAAGCAGAAGACTTACCTCTGAGAGGCTTCATCTATCGCATCCCCTGAAACACTGCCTTTTAGTAAGTAGCAAGCAGAAAGCTTCTCCCTCTCAAAAGAAGTGTTTCCATTCAGGATATGGCTTTCTCTCTATGGCATCCTTGCAAAATGTTGTTCTTTCGTGACTAGCATGGTGTTTTGTAAAATGAGAAAGCTAGACTGAGTCCTCCACTGAGATCTCATTTGTTATTCAATACAGTTGTGAGGACCAGATTAACTGAAACACACTGACTGTTTCACATTGTCTAAATCATAGAATGGTTTGGGTTGGAGGCGACCTTAAAGATCATCTAGCTACAACGCACCTGCCATGGGCAGGGACACCTCTCCCTAGATCAGGTTGCTCAAGGCCTCATCCAATCTGGCCTTGAACACTTCCAGGGATGGAGCATCCACAACTTCCCTGGGCAACCTGTTCCAGTGACTCACCACTCTCATAGTGAAGATCTTCTTCCTTACATCTAATCTAAATCTCCCCTTCTCTAATTTAAAGCCATTACCCCTCATTCTATCACTACAAGCCTTTATAAAAAGTCCCTCCCCAGCTTTCTTGCAAGCCCCCCTCACATACTGGAAGGCCGCAATGAGGTCTCCTTGGAGTCTTCTCTTCTCCAGGCTGAACAACCCCAAGTCTCTCAGCCTGTCCTCATAGGAGAGGTGTTCCAGCCCACTGATAATCATCATGGGTCTCTTCTGGACCCACTCCAACAGGTCTATGTCACTCTTGTACTGGTAGCTCCAGAGGTGGACACAGTACTCCAGGTGGGGTCTCACAAAAGTGGAGCAGAGAGGCAGATTCACTCTCCTCAAACAGCTGGCCACACTTCTGATGCAGCCCAGGATACAGTTGGCTTTCTGGGCTGCACTCATACATTGTTGACTCATGTTGAGCTTTTTGTCAACTGGCACCCCCAAGTCTTTCTCCCCAGGACTGTTCTCAATCCATGGTCCAGCCTGTATTTGTGCTTGGGATTGCCCTGGCTCAGATGCAGGACCTTGCACTTGGCCTTCTTGAACTTCATGAGGTTGTCATGGGCCCACCTCTCCAGCCTGTCCAGGTCACTCTGGATGGCATCCCTTGCCTCCAGCATGTCGACCACACCACACAGCTTGGTGTCATCAGCAAACTTGCAGAGGCAGCACTCAATTCCACTGTCCATGTCATCAACAATTATGTTAAATACTACTGGTCCCAGTGTCGATCCCTGAGGAACACTACTTGTCACGGATCTCCACTGGGACATCGAGCCATTCACAACAACTCTTTGAGTCCAACCATCCTGTCAATTTTTTATCCACTGAATGGTCCATCCATCAAAACTATATCTTTCCAAAGAGATATTTGAAAAAATCTCATTGTTGAGCTAGACCCATATAAATAAATATTTTTAACAATTCTGAGATGCATAGCCTGGATTCACTAGAAAATGTATCTTGTTCAACAAGCAAGAGAGACATGAGGACTGTCCTGGGATAAGTCTGAAATACAAAAAATATCATTGTCACAGAAGAACTACTGAGCTGGTAAGGATGAAATAAACTACTAAGTGAAAGTTACTCAAAATACTTAATTAGACTGACTATTAATAGCCTTTTTTTTTTTTTCTTCCCAGAGTGATTCAGGACATACCACCATAGCACAATAATGGAAATTTTCATGTCTTCTTAAATTTTTATGGCAGGACCTATACAAGAATCTCCTAGCACTACTGGCAGCAACAACAGCTATTTATTTTGCAATATTTTACAGGAAGAACATCCAAGTAACCAGAAGCAGATAACAAGATGAAGATGTGAGTGGCTGGAAAGAGCAAGTATCAGGAAATTGGCAACCACAGCATCTGAGATAACAGCCTCATCTCCTAACACTTAGAATAGGATGTAATGGTAATATTTATGGAGTTATAATGCAACAGCTCATTGCAAACATTTAACTCTTTCATAGCAATCTCAACATAAAAAGTGTCAACCACGGACTTGATTTCAGAAAGGGTTAGATGATCATAGACTATGCCAACTGTTTGCATTTCTCAAAAGACTTGTCCAAGAAAGAAAAGCACTCAGGCCAAAGCCAGAAAGCAAACTTCTTCTCACCTTCCCCAAGGGTATCTCAGAAGTACTGCAGCAATGAAGCTTCTGCTGCAACTTAAGCAGAATTTTCTGACTATTTAAACTCTATTCACAGCTTTATATTCAAGGTGCCCATATGGTATGAGTGAAGTGCTGTTATATTACCTCATGGCTGTAGTGGACTAAAAAGACGTCAAGAGGAGCCATGAGAATGGCTGAGCTGCACACAGCTCCCTTGCTTACGTACTCGGAACAATCCTGGCTGCAGTGTGCCACAGCCTCCAGGGTGCTGCTTGGCCCAAAACAACTCCCACATCAAATGGGAATCTGTCACCCTGCTGGTGTCCCCATTGTGAAGCAGCCATTTGCAGCCACCTCACCCAGGAGCACCCTAGAAAGCAGGGAAAAACCTACCTCCGCTAATTCTTCCACATTCAAGAAAATACATACCTTAGGTCTGCAGGCAGTGACACTCAACCAGCACCACACCACCTCTTGGTGGTTTATTGAGCTGGCCACTACTGTTACAGCCCTTACACAGATCCCCACTATTCACATTTACAGAGACTGGTTATATAACTCAACAGTGTATGAAGAATAATACAGGATTTAACTGAGGGCGGTATTGACAAGTGCACACAACTCAAGTGGTTCATCAGCTAAACCAAGACTTACTGCTATTACAGGGCAAATTAGAAGGATATCAGTCGCACTGAACTCCAGAGACACAGCACTCATCCAGACACCAGAACAGAGGTCAGTATCAGAATTCACCAGTAGGGAAAGAAGATTCACAAGTAATTGAATTAAATGCAAACAATCTATGTAATAGATCAGATAATTCCTTGGCTGCTACTTGATATAATGTTACTGTATTTTCAAGTGCCAATGTTATTTTATTCATTTGCATTTTCAAAGCAATATGTTCCTATTTAACAAATTGCCAGATAGATTTATATCTGACTGTGTGAAGAAATTACACTAGAGGGTTTTTGTATTTCATCAGGTTGGCAATATCAGAGGAGATAATATGATGCCCCTGGCACTATAAAATATTCAACATTGTGAATAAAGTTCTTGATAAAAGAGCAGCAGAAAGTAGCATTTTATTAAAGCAGCATGCTTAAAAAAGCATGCTTTTAAATGATTTAATTTTAAAATTAAATTACATTGAATCATTTGATTGCTGTTTAATAACAATGCATAATTTATATCTAAGTGACTGCTTTTTGAAAAAAGAAATCAGATTCTGCTCTGCTATGCCAATAAAAAAAGGATTAGGAATTTGAAATTTTCCCATCCAAAGAGCAAATTCTAATACTGTACCTTCATTCTGGAGAGCTCCTTTCTTGAGTTGCATCTTAAAAAGTCAGAACTTTTGCAGTTCTAAAAGGAATTCATAGCTGGGTGCCACGACCATCCTCCTGCTCCATGGAGCTCAGCTGTACACCCTCACTGGGTAACAATCAGCAGTAGTGGCTCTGCCACCTTGAGGAGCAACAAGCAAGCCCTGGCTATAAGCAACATGAGAACAAACCAACACTTGCAGCTTTCCACAGCAGCAGGTGTTTGATGAGCAGTCAGACACTCCACACCCAAGATCATGCTACATTTTGTGGTTGCTGGTGAGAATAGATGCTTTCCAAGGACAAGCATCTTTCACTTAGACTAAAAATAGCCTTCCTTGCTTTAGTTGCACTAGTGTAAGACTTTTACATTTAGGACAGTTGTCCATCTTCCACCTTCAGGGCAGGTTTGACGTCCCAAACAGAGGACTGTGTCAATGTCTCTGCACTAGTGCATCATGTATCAAGAGGAATTGCTCCAGTTTCCAACAAGGAGCAAGTCAGCCCTGGGTAACCAGAAAGAACCAGGAAAATAAAAGGATGCTTTAAAAAATGCATTCTATGTCCTTTGCTCTCATTTTTTATACCAAGTTCATCCCGCAGTGACAAATGTGACATTTTAACTTGCATTTAAATTAGTCGTCTTTTTTTTTTGTCACAGGACAAAGATAAACAAGTGGTGGAAAAGAAAAAGATATGGAGCTCAAAAAAAAAATAGGCAAAGATGTTCACCACTTGGTATCTGTTTCCCAGATACAAGGAACTGTCAAGAGTTGTTTCATAAGAGCTACCACAAGATTTCATTTACAAACTTTCAAAGAACAATTTGTATTCATAGATAATATTTTAAACCAATCCAAAGCAAAGTGCTGTATTAAGAAATTTATTTGATAAAATTTCATATCAAGTTTTGAAATACTACCATCTTAAAACAGGAAACAAACCTTGGGTTTGTTCTTTTACCTCTACCTACAGGCTGCCTCTTTTCCTCCATTTTGAAAAAATAAACGAAGTGGCAGAAAAACAAATATAAATACATTATTAAAATACAAAAACTTAGAAGTGTGGAGGGAAGAAGTAAATTTATTTTTGAATGGTCTAGCTGGTTTCTAACGAAGTATTTTAAAATACATATTTTTATTGAAGGGATGTTGACACACACCCCATTTAATCCTAGAAAACAAAAACTGTCCTACTTTTATCTGGACTAAATGAGGCTGTTTCCTTTCTGACAAATATCAGTGTCTTAATCTCACTGCTTGCAAGCTTAAACCATAGTTCATCTTTTAGAGGTAACCTGCTACAGAACATAACTTCATAGGTCCCACCAAAGCAAACAACAACTTCAAATCATATAGTGCAGAAACAGCTATGCCTCCAGGCATTCAATAATAAGTATTGCTAAATATTAGTCAGCCAGGGTTATATAAAACTTCACTTTTTTTTTCCTCCCCCACTGAACAAAACTATATGTAATTCTAAATCTGAAAGTACAACTTCTCCTTCAGATTAACTAAAATAATTGATCCATAATCAGAACAGCTGTCTCACAATTAAATCTCTGTCCAGGAAAAAAGTGAATAAATCTATGGGGAAAAGCTGTCCCACAAAGTAAAAACACATGCAAAGAACCTTACTCAGCAGACTGGCAAATAACAACAGCAAATGCTTGAGAAGGGTTTTAGTGTAGTTCACTTTTTGTAAATATGCAGGCAATAAAAACATTATAAACTCAAAATATGAAATTTAAAGCAGCCTTTGAGTGAAGAAGCGTCTGGGTACTGAAGATATTTGAAGACTAAGGTTATCCACTCTGTTCAGCTTTTAGAATTTGTTGGTCTACATGTGTTTTGCAGTCACATCTTTGGAAAAACTCAGAAACACTAAATGGGGATATAGACTGTGCATGACAGATCTCTACCCTGTCCCCTGTCCTCTCCCTCCTTCCCCCATGCAAATTAGCTTCTTGCCTTCAGTAGATGTGGGTTGATTTATGCCAGTCAGGATTCAGGCTATTCATATTTTTCTGCCCCAGAAGGCAGTCATACAGTTAGAGAGGCTTTGTGCCATGTTATAAGTTATTAAATTTACGGAATTTTCTGCTGCATTTTCTTTATACTCTCCACTTGAGAACATTTTTACAAAGAAAACATCATTTTGCATGGCTCCACATGATTTCTAATTCTACTTCTCAAATACCAGACAATCTCATAAAGGCACACTGTGCATAAGGGTGTTCCCCTCCTCTCCATTAATTTTTAGTGCTCAAAACCTGCAATTTTCAAAGAAACCAATTTAAATGATTAATCAAAAACCCCCAACCCAATAATACCCTTTCAGGATGACACAACCACTTCCATGTGTTGGATTAGCTCAAGTCACAGAGTGGAAACTATTTCTGAAGCTGGAATTCATGGAGTTACAGAATGGAAAGGGGATACCACACCAAAACAGCCCACGTTGCTCAGCCCTTTTAGAACCAGGAGAAAGTGGCCAAGGCACGACATTCAAATTACATAGGAAGTTATGGGATCACTGAGAAGGCAATAAGCAAAGACAGGTGTAGACACATGGGAGCCACAGCTGGAATGAGGTGGAGGCAAAGGGATAAGCCAGTATTTTGATAGTTCCTCAGGCAAGCTGGAACCAGGAAACTTTCCTCAGATATCCCTCCTCACTAGCCCTCCTCTCAATGGGCTCTCTGGGCACTAACTAGACTGCTTCTTAGCTGCTGCTTGAGTTGCAGCACCTAGCTGCAAAAGATGCTCACACCGATTCCTACACTGCTTCAGCCACTGCAAAGTTGAGTCCATATTGGTCTCTGAATCCTTGTTTTTTCTTCAAGGATTAAAATGCTGTGTGGGAAAAAGCTAGATTTGGGGAGTTCTTCAGTTATGCATTTCTTCTCCTTGCCCTTTATTTTCCTCCTTCTCTCTTTCTTTTTCCATTTTATAAAACAGGATTGTTCGCTTGCATAGTTTCATGGTTAAGTGTAGCTAATCAAGTGTGTGATAAGGATGGACTTGATGAAAGGGTTTCTTGAAGGTCAGCTAAAAATGGTCCATGTTAAAGAATACTGTGCCCATATGAATCCCTATAAAATTAATGCAAGCAATCAGAGGTAATTTCAAAAAGACAGACCTTGGCCAAAATATGACATCATGTTGTGGCACTGATTCACTGCCAGCTTCAGGCAAAGTTGTCACCTACTGAATGATCAAAAACAATTCTGGTATTTTCACCATGTCTCCTTAATCACTCTTCCTTTTAATTTTCGAAGAAATGCTCAGAACAGAAAAAAGAACTGAAAATAATCTCAAACATTACCATAGATCCAACCTACATACAGTCACTTGCATCTTTATTTTCAATAGATCATAGCTTCATTTCTCAAGGTTCTTTTTGAACCAGCATATATCAAAAATCACTGGTGAAATCTTCCATGTGTGGTGGATTTGTGATTTTAGGATAAAACTATATAGCCTTGCAAAAAATTATAGCACCTCCTCTTTATAAAAAGGAAGATCTAATATGTTTACATAGTTCCCCGAAGATATCTAGCTGAAAGTAGCTTAAAGAGAAAGGAGTGGGAGACACCAAAGGAAGAGGCATTTTCAAGATAACGATTAGGACTGACAGCATCATCACACCCTCAGTGAAAGAGAAAGAATGGTCATTCTTCAGTACTGGCAAGCTAAAAACCTCATGTGATGCCAATTCTTATGTTTTGGGCAAGCAGCAAACCATAGTTCTCATAATGCAACTGCTCCACAATAATTTACACATACATGTAAGTAAATGACAGCATACAACTAAACAGGACAAAGTATCATGAAACAAAAAAAAAGAGACTGACATACAGAAGACAAAAAAAAAATAAATATCCAGATTTGTTTAGGAGAGCAACATACTGCTTAGATACTATGTTTCTATTAGAATCTGTTCTATTTAGTTATATCAAGGAGAATACAGAGGGAGATATTGGAAGAGACATTGATCTGACAATCAGATCCATTACCTTTGTCTCCTTCAATGTCTCTTCCAATATCTCCCTCTGTCCCGTTGTTGCTGGGGAACTGCAGTTGCAGTGAGCAATCGGGGGCCTTCTCGATGATGGAGGGAAAATCCTGTATGGTGTCTCCACCCACAGAATGGCTTCTGACTTCTCTGCAAGCGGGACCAGCTTTTTATACTACTGAACAAACAGCTCAGGTTGCATAGGCAACCTCAAAAACTTCAGCAGCGGGACATCTGCTATTTTTCCTCCCCCTTGGATTCTATCCAAGGTCGGCCAGACCTGGGAAAGAACAAGGAGAAGGTACCTTTATCTTCTTTAGATTTCGCTTACCCTTATCAGGCTAGCTGTGTCTGTTCTCACAGATAATCAGCTAATTTCCCAGCAGAGGATTTTTTCTCTCTGTTTCAGTATACTGTTCGGTTGTGGGATTCATCCATATGTCAGCTCTAATTCAGGGCCTGCTCAGGCCCTAGCACTTCACTCGGTACCCTGACACATGAATGAACCACAACCTTCACACCACCCGTAGGGGTGTACTTGGCCTGGCCTCCCCTTCTGGATGGCTCTCAGAGGGGGCCATCCCTCATGTCAAGGTCTGGTATGGCATGTGTCCCCACCACTCAATGCCTACTGGGTTGCAGCCAGCAGCGGAGCTGAAAGTTCTTCTTGGTGGCAAACATGGAAGCCAACCCAGACTTGCCCTTGACCCTAGTAGGAGGCTTCTGGCCAACCTTAATCTTTTCACCTGGTTGTGATATTCACCCATATGTCAACTTCAACTTCAAAATCCGAAGACATTTTCTTTTCCAGTGATGTGTGTAATAGTTATCCTGAAGTCTCATAAAGCCATTCAAATCCTGACACACATTTGTTTTCAAGAGAAGCAGCATAAAAATCAGAAAATCAGAATTCCAGTGCTGCAGATACACATCTAAGACATGTCACAACTAGCACATGGGGAGGTCTCTTACTCTGCTCTATAAAACTCAAATGTTAGGCAAGGTGAGAAGCAGCAAAAGGTGCTGCATGCAAACTTCTGCCCAATGCTGGCAGATAGTCTGAGGTAAGATGGCTGCTCTTGTCTTTCAGGCTCAGTTGTAAAATTCAGAAGCATATCCAAATCTTAAACTTTTCAACCTTTCCCCACTTGGCTCAAGGGACACTTTTTCCATTTGAGCCTCTATACTATCTCATCAACTAATGGAGAAAAAAAATTCACCCATAGACACCTGCACAAGAGTTTGTACATATCCATCAAGATATAGATGTTGATCTCCATATACATTCTACTCATTTATCCAAAGAATAAAGAACAGCCTTAGCTAAGAGTTGCACTAATAACTGCAGGAATGTAGTCAGAGTCCTTCACTTCACGGAAGCCGGGGAGGGCTACTATTCCATCCTGGCAATAGTAGAAGGTTAGGGCAATGATTGACTGATCAGCTTTAAGTTAAGATCTATATATGATACAGGCAGATTAAAATGAGGTAACATGCTATTTTAAGTTACTTCTATTATAAAGAATTATTAAAAATCATTCTTTCTTTAGCTTCTAACAGATCTATGAAGCCTCTCTTAAGCTCCTTTGATCCCATGTCACTTACACTCTAAACCTGACTCAATGCATCAGATGCTACTGGTTAGGATAAAGACCTATCCTAGGTAGGATGTAGCCTACACAGAGGGGAGAGCTCCACAAATGTGCCAGGCACAGGCCCATCTGCAAAGGAGCACAAGATGAGAGTCAACTGCATGGGTCCATTTCAAGGCCTTTCCAAAGCATCAGGGTTACAGTTCAGCTGAGTCCACTCAATTCAGCTAAATGCAGTTTTCTTTTATGGTCTCCTGGCAAGATTCTGTAGCACTGGTACAGAAACAGTGATTGAGAGTTTAAAGCAATCTCCACAAAAATCACCTATGGAAAATCCCCCATGACTTTAGAGCTCAAGAACTGCTCTGAGCCCAGTCTTAACAAAGGCATCCCCATAGTGCTATACGAAAAACATAAGACTGTGCGTAAAGTAGCCTAGATACTAACAGAAAACACTACTGGTAGCAGCAGTGTAAAAAAGAAAAAAGTTACTGGGGTTAAGATAAAATAGCACAACATAAAAGCAAGCTAAGTTTCATACCAAACTATTGATGCTATTTCGGATAACACCTCTGACAGAAACTCTCGTTACTTCACAAGCCAACAGTGGATGACCGCTTTCCGCATAATGCTGACTTGCTTCCTCCCAGGCTAGCATCTGGCCCAAACAGGAAAAATCCTGACATGATCAGACATATAATCAGCTTTGGTAACACAGCTCACTTCATGACCTGTCCAAGTGCATGCTGTCCAGTCAGACTAGCTTAATCAGCTCTCTAGGCTCAAAGAGAAACCTTCCAAACGGCCATTACCCTTTTCCTTTTACTCTGCAGTGCAGTATCTTTCATCTTCCTTTGAGCTGAGATGTCAATCACCACACTGATAATTAATACTAGCTCTGTCTAGGAGCTTGCTATGACTCAATTAAGGGCATAACTGTAATACCAAACACACACCCAGCTGTCAACATGTCTGGAAAAATAGGTCTTTGTATTAGTGGTTCAGTTGGCATCTGCCCAAACTTCAAGCAACATCTAACAATACCATTTTCCTGTTATGAAGCACTCTTATCTGTAGATCCCAAAGTGCACAAAAGAGAGACCCTTCCTTCCTATTTCATGAACTATCCCAGATACGGCTGTTGAGGCATGGGTTCATTTTCTGAGATTATAGCTCAGATATCCCACCACTCCTCCAACGACTAGGCATCATAAACTTCCTCACCTCTCATTTACCAAAAGCAGGCTCAGAAACATTTATAATTTTATTAGTATGGATAGACGCTCTGCCACATGGGAAAAAAAGAACCACAAACCAACAACAAAGTGGCACTTTCCTCTTGGCTCTGTATTTGCCTCAATATGGCTCTTTCTTACCCTTCACCTACAGATGCTCAGTAAAGGGAAGCTAATAGGGGAACTGCTTCCAAACTAGTCTGCAACTATCAAGACACAGAATACAGGAAGACTTGCAAGCTGTAGAAGAAACTCTGTGCTAAGTAGGGTTCTGTCCACAGTGTGAAGAAAGTTGTCTAAATTTTAGTTACAGCTTCAGCATCTGCTTTACAGGAAAGGAAATAAAATTTGTTTAGTGCTAAAACCCTCAAGAAGACAAAATTTGTACCATTGTCTTTTGTTTTCCCTTTTAGCTCAACTGTTTTAATGATCCTTGCTATAATTTATTATTCTAGAAAAAAGAAAGGGTCAGATTTCAAATAAAATTAAACATACAAAGTACATCACAGCCTCTGAAATCCCTTGTGCTGGAACCACGGTTTCTTTTTGTAGGAGAGGAAAACTGCATGTGTGTGTTTTTGCAGCAGCTATGCCAGTTCTCCTAGCTTACAGGACTCAGCACAGCGTGTAAAAGAAAATACTGAAATAAAGTAAAAAATGCCCTGGTCTGTTGGTAGCATGGTTTCTGTTGGCTGGCAGAACAACTTACAGGCTCTGCTAGAAGGCAGTGGGCTTGGCCCGGCGTTGCACTCCCATACTGCCCCGCAGCTTGTAAGGATGCTGGATATGGGTAACACGCTCATTTCATCACTCCAGGCTTGTCAGCAGTTTGTCAGCAACAGGACATCCCAACACAGCACACCTTGGAAGGACAAGTCCTTCAGGAACCTAGTTGTGTAGGTCTGTTTATCCAAACATAGTCTTATATTATTGCTTCTTCTGACATTGAAGTGCTGAAGCAATTATCTACAAAACATGCCACACATTTATAGTTGTGTTTCCTGATCCCATAAGCGATAGGGGGAAAAATAAAAAGCTTAGACTTTTCTTGAGAACAAGTAAAGGCCATTTATCTTATCAAATCTCATCCTTTAATTGTACACCCGTACTAGGAAATTTCTAATCATTCCTCAATAATTTCAGTCTTTTCCTTCAGTAACATTACTGAGCAGTTATGCTATAGTGTTTATAAGCTTCTTGAGGAAAGAATCCCCAGTTTACTTTGACAAATTCAAAGAGTAATACAAACAAAAAGAGACTCCTAACATGAATAATTTGCCACTGAAATATATGACAACCACATAAGACAGACTGTGAAGACAACGGTTGTACAATGATATCCTCCTACAGCACATATGTCTCTCACAGCACAGGGAAAGGTACAGGTGATATATTAGCTAACAAAATCCATAGTTTCCAGAGAAAAAATATCTGGATATAAAATTGTCAATTTCATTCTTGCTCCGTGAGTTGATCTTCTCCCTTACACATCAACATCTGCATTAATCTGCTCTACAGAATCGAACTTGTAGCAGGGCCTTCTGTGGCCAAAGGCAAAACAGAAAAGATGTTTACTCATGAGCTGACCTACCACAAGCCAGTGCACCCCAACATCTTCCCTCTCTTTCTAGAGAAGAAGAATTGGGAGTTATTGCCTATCCCTGCCAGTGAAGTGCCAAAGCCTTCAGTAAAGAGTCCAGCACTTAAAATGAAGAGGCAAGTGCTCACCTGATACCACAAACAGCCACTTACTCTGGTGCTCCTCTTCAATGTAACACCATAGGTTGGAATAAATGGCTGCTGTGCAGTGGCTTCCAGCTCCTCCTGTTTGTTGCCCATACTGCATGCATTGGTGCAGATACACTTCAGTTGGGCTATTGATCCTGTCTTCTTCCCCTATCTTTTCAGGGGGATAAGGCCTAATTCCTACCTAACTATTCCCAGGCACTACTGTGATACTATTGTGATTTCTAGTGTTATGAGTTAACATCACTCAGTCACCTACCCACTGCTCCCTCTCCCGGCCACCCCCCTCCCTTCCCCGTGTTGTGGAAGGAGAACCAGAGGGGAAAAAAGGGTGAAAATCCCATAGGTTGAGGTAAGGACGGTTTAACAGAACGACTCAAAGAGAACAAACAACAGTAATAACAATAATACAATATAATATATAAAGCAAGTGATATAAACCACGGGGCTCTACCCAGTACCACTCTGCTCCGGCCCCAGGCCAAAGCCACTCGCTGAAACGGGCGCTGCCTCCCCGGGCCAGCCCTCCCTTTATATAGAGGGCAGCTTCAGAGCAGGTAAGACTGCACTGGAGGAGGCTTCTGCAGCAAAAAGGGCTGAAGGAAAGCTCTTTTCGGGGCTTTTTGAAGCCGGGGAAAGCCCTTTGCCGATGCTGGGGACTGTCAGCTAGTGGGGGGGCTGCTGAGATAGCCTGGGCGGAGCCAGCTCCACCCACCATTGATCAGGTGATAAGTTGATCAGGTGATGTTTTCTCCCGTTCCTGCCCACAGAGCAAGTAACCAGTGCTTGTGTGTGTCCCGGTGGGTCCTGCAGGTGGCTGCAGCTTGTAGGACAGGGTACTGGGCCTCTACCAGTGTACAAGGTAAATTCAGTCCCTCTAAGTGAGGGAGATTTAACCCCTCTAAAGATTAGAATCCCTCTAACGGAGGTTTAGGCATGATGTAACCAGAAGCGGTGCTGAGTTGACGAGGAGTAAAACAGCCACAGCCTTCTCCCTGTTAGCACGTGTGTGGTGGTGAGAGCTCAGCATGGCAGCCACTCGGCAGAGGGGTGCGATCTCTGTACTCACCAGAGTCGATGTGGGGACACAGACAGAACTCCTGCGTGTACATGTGGTCGTTCAAGTCACGGGCTGCAGGGAGTGGCAGCCATGAGAACTGCTGTGACCAGGTAGATGATCTGCTCAGCCTGGTGGGGAAGAAGTTAGGCTAAGGTGCATTGGGGAGGCAGAGCAGGAGATAGATTGGTGGAGCCAGGCTCTGCCCACCTTGTAACAGGGATGGGAGCAACCACTGATGAGCACCCAGGATCCTAGGGCCTCAGTGTCCTGCCCCTGTCAGGCCATAGAGAGAAGCCCAAATGAATGATGGGAATGAGTGCAGGCTGGCTCATGGTAGGGGCAACAGGAGAAATCCCCGCTTGCCCACCTCGCCCCCCCTAGGTGCATAACAGATATGATGTCCTGATAGAGGAAGAGTGGAGAAATGAGGATGGGGACAATGGGG
>VYZX01031608.1:144421-164852 GCA_013401335.1 Brachypteracias leptosomus | reverse complement strand
CACCACGTTTCTGTGACGGCGACTTCGTCATAGTTGTCGTGGTGCACAATGGCTTCTAGCTCCTCCTGTTTGTTGCCCATGCTGTGTGCATTAGTGTAGATGCACTTGAGCTGGGCTAACGACTTCTTTCCCAACTGCATTCTTGAGCCCTCAAGCAATCTCCCCAGGGCCCTGAAGTCTTTTAAAATTGTTTTCAGGTTTCTCTCTGTAACATCATCATTACCAACCTGGATAACCAATAGAGGATAGTAGTCCAATGGCCGCACCAGACCAGAGAGTTCCCTCCTAATATCTCTGACCCTGGCCCCAGGGAGGCAGCAGACCTCCCTATGGTGCGGAATCGGATGGCATCTGGGGCCCTCGGTTCCCCTCAGGAGGATTACCTTCCTTTTTTTCATATTAGAACTAGTCCTAATGCGTGGGGGAGACTGACTTACCTTGGGTGACTCCTCTGATGGACCTTTTTATCACTGATCTGCAAGAAAACAAAATCATTACTAATAAAGTTGTTGGATGGGACAAAGATTGGAGAAGTGGCTAAATAATGAGGAGACAGAGCCACTGGTACAGAGGGATTGGATTGGTTTGGGAACTATCACAACCAATTTTAAGATGTCAGCTGTAGACCAATTATTCTGAATCCCAACGTCCAAAAGGCTGCAGAGTCCTGATGAAAATGGGCTGCCAGGAACGAATCCTGCAACATTCAGAGAAAGAGAAAGGACAGGAATGGATGCTATAGACAAGAGACTTCAGTTCTGATCCCTGCTCCCAGGCTGTTTGAAAAAGGTCTGTTCTAAACAAGGCTGGGTAGGCTGACAAACGCCTATCTTAAAGCCTTAAGTTATTACACGGCTTGGCCAGATTTATATTGATAAACTATGGATGAAATGCTTTTTATCAATATTCTTTCTACGTGCCCTCTAAGTAAGCTATGCTTTTTGTGCATGTATGTATTTATAGCAAACCTACACTTTAAATGATCTTCAGCAGCTGAAATAATTACCCCCAAATATTATATCACTAGAGAAATCAGTGAACTGGAAAAAAAAATCATTAAAATTTGCTACATAACCTGCAGAAATTGAGTAGAATAACAGATGGCTCACAGTATTCTTTTTCCAATTAATGGCTAAAGAGAAGTAGCTTACTTGGGGGAAAATGACACTTCCCATTTAAACTCAGAGTATTTTTAGGCAATAATTTAGGGGAAATTCCAGCAAGCAATCAGCAACTGTTATGACCCTTAATATTTCAGGATTTGATGCTCACAGGGGCCAAATCCTGGCCTGCCTCTCAGGATCACATCTTTATTTTATGCTAAGGCTTGTTCCTTGCTCCTATTAAAGTCACTCCAAACCCAAAATCATGAGATAAAAAGGTGGTGAGAAAAGATATAAATAATATTTGCAGTACAGAATAAATTCACATCTAAATTACTGGCCAGGGGAAAAAACAGCTTCTGAAGAAGGCTCATCACATCCACTGCCTTCCCTTTCATATCTATTTTTCTACCTTCATTCCCAGACTATTTACTGTTTAATAACTCATTCAAGGTTTTGCTTGAACGCTTTGATGCTTCTCACTTGAATACTTCTTTGGAACATACTCCCTGAGCTGTATGCATTACATTTGCTAGGAAACATTTTTTGCCCAATATAGTCTCTTTAAAAACCCCAAACTCCTACAATTTTCAACTAAGTTTTTCAAGACTGTTCCTGACTTAGGGAAACCAAAATTTATCAAAATGATCATTGTGAAGGTGGAAATAAATTCCTATTAGGGTATCTCTGATATATTTTAATTTATGTCACTGAGGTTTATTTTACATTCAGGCTTCTAGATGTTCCTTTCTTTGTATGGACAAAAACACTCTAAAAACATCCAGCAGAATTGTGCAGTCCCCATGCAAACAAATTTCCCAGTTAAAAAAAAAAAAAGAATTTGATCTGTGGAGTGACAGTAAGACCACAGCCTGGTAATGATTTATTTGTGACTCTGTTAGTGATGTCTTTGTCTTATCAAACTTGACTCCTACTGTGATTAAGGTTTTGTTTCTACTGTTTGCAATGCAAGGAGATTTTATCCATCTTAATTATTCTTAAAGATTTCCACTTTCACCACATTGAATTTCTGAACATCCAATGGCTGTTTACTTTGTTTCTCATTAATTTCTCAAGACACTTGAAAATGCATTTTTCTAAAGATTTTTTTTCCCTTTCATTTTCCAATCCCTTCTGGAGAGTGTAAATATTTTTTTTCTGTATTGATTTTTGTCCTTTTACCTTTCAACAAGTGTTAATTATTTTACTAGAGTTAACTGAAACTGACTCATCTATTTTTGTTTAGCAAATTGCTATATTGCTATTATGCTCCGATAATCTTGCCCACCAGCATCATTAACGCAAGCAAAGCTGCGGGAAAAGTATTCGTTAGTTAAACTATTATTTTAATTAAAGACAATAGTTTCTGTTGAATCCTTTATTCTTGTATATTCCCATATGAACTATAATACTAATTATACCAAGGTGTAAGCTTGCAAAGTCAAGCATCCCATAAATAGGAAATGTCAAATCTAAGATAGGCATAGACGCCCAATTTGAGCTTCTTGACACCATTTTTAACAAAAATAATGACAGTCATTAAACATAACGATATATTAAACATCTAGCAAGAGTAGAATATATTCAGCAACAGACCCACATCTAGCTGTACAGATTAGGAGGCTATCAAGTATTCCTTATAAAAAGGGTCATTAATCTCACCTAAACTTGCTGTTTGCAGCTTTGCCTCTGAAGTCCACAGAGACTCATTCTGCCTGCTTGAGACTGGTGGGTGATGAGCACAGGCTGGTGAGTCCAACCCTGCCCACACGATGTAATCTGGGGAGAAGCCCAGCACCCTCCATTCCTGCAGAGGTCAACAGGGACTGATATATCTCAACCCATTACAAACGTCAGTCTTTACAGAGTGAAAGCAAAAGTTTGCGTTTCCTCCTCCAGAAGCTTCAGACAGAGATGATCAACAGACGTACGTAGCAAGTTTTACTAAGCAAGGATCAGGCCTAAATATTGTATAGTGTTAATCAGAACAGAAGAACAAGTTGCACATTTGTAGAAAGAGTTTGTCTGAGAAGTTCTTTGGGGTTTTTTGGCTCTAGCTGATCTTGGATGCAGAAAAAACTACAGAAAGAAAGTGCATGCACCATACTTCATGGCTGAACACCAGTAACCAAGCTGATGTTCTTAGCAGAGTGCTTCTTCAGCTGCAATGGCTGTAAGGAACACATTCAGAACCCTGGAAGGACTGAGCTGGGAATAAACCAAAACAGTGTGTGAAACCCTGCTGCAGCATGAGCAGAGGACACCATGCAGCCAGTGGTTTGGTTCGCTCCACAGCACGCACAGATGCCAATGCTGGAAAACTCCACCAAACTCAAATGAAAATCTTTGTGAGGCTGATCCTCTTAATTTTTCAGCGTAAAATTTCAAGCCAAATTACAAATAAACCTTACTTACTGTGGATTTTGACCAAAATCATCCACAGAAAACCTGTAAAAGCAAAGGAGAACTGAAAACTACACACGTTAGATGTCTTGATTTACTCTTCAGCTGAGGGCACTACATGGCTCTTAAAATAGAAGATACTCATTCTAAATTGTTTGCAGTCTCCTTCTCACAACTTCCTTTACTACTTTCCAAGTAGAAATCACATGGAAAAATGTAAGACATTAGGCAGGTGATTAATACATAGACTATGTAATCTGCCTAGCCAATGTATATATATTTTATTCTAGACAGTAGATTTCCCTCCTTCAGAAAAGGAGGAATATTAAGTAAATAGTCTGTTAAATGATGTACATATATACTTTAAAAATCATTTTTTAGTGGCTTATGAAATAAAACTTTTAAATGTTTACTTTCTCCTTCATCAGTATGGATGATACCATTTCTAAGGAATATCTACTTTTTAGTTCAATACTTGGCTAAAACTAAAGTTGTCCCAGAAAGGAGATGATACAGAGGGTACAACTTAAATAAATGTAGTAAAATGTCATCTAAGCGTAAGGTCATTTTGAGTTACACTTCAGTTTCAGGTCATTTGGCAGATACACAAGATCTCATTTTTCTTCCCAATAGTTGCTCTATTAACTAGGCAAATACATTTTTTAAAAGATCACCTTTACTCTCTTTAACATAACACTCTGCTAGAAAATTAGATCTCAGACTGAGTATAAAATATTTAGCTACCAGGGGTCACAGATAGAAATATTTAAAGTTTAAGTTCAGCCTCTCAACTAAGTCAAAGGCTCTCACTGCATCACGAGAATAAAGTGAAGGCTGTTTCTTTTCTGATCTGATTATAAGGTTACAGGTCAGTATGTGTTACGTACTATCATCTGAAAAGTGGCTCCAAGAAATAACTCTGCAGTCTAAAGCATTTAGAGGAGGATTCATTTCCTCAAATGTAGACTTCAATGTGGTGATTAGGTCCATCTGAATTGCTGTCTAGACTTTGTTTAAAGGCAACAACAACAAGAGGCCATGGAAAGCACCAGACACTTCTGAGGTGTCTGAGTAGATATTTATCTCATGTGAAAATAGGACAAAGCAATTTCTCTCTCTTACTTAGCTATAAAAGAAGCTTCAGATGTAGATGTCTACCTTGAAGATGTCTTAAGACATAAGTTGCCTCACTGTGGTCACATGGTCAGTAGATATTCTCTCCAGCATACAGTGTAATTGTTATTATTATAGAGACACTGGCAATTAAAAAATCATTCTCAACTGGGGCATTATTTTCCTGTGAGTCACCTGGTAGTAAGTCAGTGCATGCTTCAGGATGAGCATCTTTGTCAGAATATTAACAAAGACCTGGTGTAATTAGGTCTGTAATTTTACGGACTGTTAGTGTACAGAAGTAGTCCTGGGCTATTCCCAAATTTTCAAGTGTTTACAATCCTTTCAGCCTAAGCTACTGACTTCTCTAACGCAACTGCAACTTTCTTGAGGTTGACAGAACTAAAAACCTTTACTTTTTAAATCCTCCAGTAGATTTTCTGCTTCATAATATACACACATTTGTGAAGAACCCTAAAAGGCAGATTTAAATAACTCTAGAATGTCTCATCAAATTCCTTTCGGTTATTATTTAACAAACTTCTTCCTCATGATTTCTCCTTCCCAGTAGATAAGGTAGAATTTTATCAGCTTTGATACTCTCTTCACAAAATGTGGTTCAGGTAGTTTTATTTGCCACACTTTTCAGACAGTATACAGTAAGTTTTTCCTTTACATCTATGTGACTTGAAATGCTTTTGATTCTTGTATTCTTGTGAAGAATCTTCTCTCTTTATGTGTGTTTTTAAAGACAAATAATTATTTCCACCTGATTTTTCCTTCTCCTACATTATCAAAGTTATCATGAGGTAGTTTACTTCAATTGATACTTGGGACCCTTCTCTTGAGCAATTTTATCTTCAGAAGCATAGCACCATTAAAAATCCACTACTTCCTTTATTTTTCTTCCCTTGTGACTTGCAAAAAAGTCAACAAATCGATATAATACAGTGAAATAATATTATTATTTCCCTTATAGATGTTTGGGCTCTAGAAATGTAAAAGGTATCCTGGAATATGACTATTACCAATTCAAACAACATGCAGCCTTTTGTCCAGGATGGATCTGGATGCTTTGTAAATATTTCTGGTTTCTATTGTGCTGTAGAATTAAGGAGAAATAAGAATCATCAAAATAAAATTTGCCTTATTTTCTGCAATTTTTTGAAGGAAAGTAAGAGGGAGAGATAGTGCAAATTCATCCAAGCATTTTATTGATCTACATTGATAAAAAGAAATCAAAATGCAGGGTTATTTTCTTTATTTCTCCTTTTTTAATTTCTCCTTGCTTTGACTAGAAATTCTACCCTGTTTCTGAGAAAGCTTCAACAATGAAACATCCACTAGAAATGCCAACAAGGTCCACTGGTGACATTTTTAGTTTTCTAGGCTTTTTTTCTCTTGGCTGTAAGCACAATATTCTTGACTATCTGTGGATACAGTATTCACCAAATTATGGGTGAAAATAGAACTTATTCAAGATATTTCATCATCTTATGACTCTGCTACTGTAGCTGTCATTTTATAAGAAGCACACACAATAATAAATACCATTGAATATATGAACTACCCAACATATTATTATTTTGCTGAATTTCAAAATCTCCTCCATATAAATTTTCTACTTGGAAAACATACAATGCCTAAGTAATTCCCTCTTTTGCCAGATGTCCGAGGTGCAAGCACTTGTGTTCTATGTTTTGCTACATTTCAAATGTAGTTGATATACTTAAAAAACTAGACTATATCTTCTGGATATTAGTAATTAATCTATCACATGACAATTCTGATATAACATCTTCGAGATATTTATCAGCAGGCTGCCACATGCACCTGGTCATTTTGTACTCTTATCAATAATCTTCTTTTAAAAAATAATACTAGCAAGTAGATATTGACTTCTGCTAAGATGAATATCAAGATTTATTGACCTCAGGGTAAATATTTACCAAAGCAACCTGCAGTCAATAATTTCTTTGTGGAACAATAATTCTTGGTGTTCATGGAAATACAAAGACAATTTACTGCATGTGCATTAAAGTTTCACTAATCCACACTGCAGTAGAATGTAAACCTACCCAAAAAGTAGATTCTGAGGCTCTATCATACATTCTGTACACAACAGTACAATACTTATTTCTCCTGTAACTGAAAAAGAACCTCACTGAAGAGGAAAGGATTAAGAAAAAGGTAAAAAGATTTCATGAGGGGCTGCTCTGTTCCCATTTACTCAACAGAACCTTTTCAGGAACAAAGGAAAATTAATATTCTGTTGCTGGATTTCACTTCCACTCATCCTGTCCACAGCCACACAAGGACACAACTCAGAACCTCACATACATTACTCTTTGTTTTTTGCTTCTGTCTACGATTTCTCTGGTAATAAAAAATATCTACAAAATCTTCTGAGAATTATAATCCTCCTTTAGCAAAGCTGAAAAATTTCAGCACAATCTTTGAAATAACAGATTTCCTGATTATTTGTGTAACAGAATTTTGCATGAGAGTCATATTGCCATATCATGCCTGATCTTCCTTCCACCACCAGCCTTTCCACACGAACTATATCAGAAAGAATTGCAAAGAATTTCAAAAAACAGTATTTTTAAAGTAGAACATCCTACAAGGTAAATCACACTCGAGGGGAAAAAATAAACTACTTTTCCCAGCCTCTGAGTCAGACAAAAACTTTCATGGAGCCCAGTATGGCCAACAGGAGGGTGTTAATTTGCCAGTGCATACAGATATTCCAGATCTCTGTATTAATGAACTTGGTCATGGCAGTCACTTAATGACTCACTACTGGAATGTTTACAGCCATTAAGTGTAAGCCTGAATACATACAACAATTTTTAGATAAATTATCTCCTCCTTGGCTAAAACAGCCTTTTCTGATCTGCTTTTATTGTCATCTGAAATATCCTTCTCTGGTACAAATCCTTTAGCTCTCATGATGAACTCCAGATTGTTCATACAGAGCTTGATTATCACTTTTGTCAGCTTTGTGTTAATGCAGCTTTTCTAATTTCAGTTCAATATCTCTAGTTTTACACCAGGCTGAGGGAGACTCCAGCTTGTGGTTTCTACTCATCACTAAACCCCAAACACTCATTTACATCTTTGTTCTTTCAGTCTCTCAAGTCTCCAGACTAAGAGAACAAAACATGTTACCTTTGTTGGCAAAAAGCTTCCTCTTCTTACATCTTGTCATTTACTGTGCTATCTGATTTTCTATTCAAACCTTCTCATTTATATCCTGATGTACAACTGACTCTTTCTCTGCATTTTAAAAGAAAACTATCCACCCACTTCTTTATATTCATCATCTCTGAATCAGTAGGCAAGTCACTGACTTATTTTGCTTCCACAAAATAATATCTACAGAGCCTACTACGGTGTCATTACATGCCTCCACCTCTACCCTTCAACCACTTCCTTGGTACTCTACCACTTCCACTGCAACCTGCGATGTAAAACACTTCTTCCCTTTGACTCGGGGAGAGGATGTTTTGATCACCCGTCAACTCATGCTTGGGCTTCAAATGCGGATGAGTATTTTGGGGTGAAGGGATATATGAGGGTGTGTGTAGGTGGAACTGCATGGACATACATATTTAAGGGAAACTGTATAGGTGAAGAAACAAGAGGATATCACAAAGAAACAACCCCCAAGTATGGTCAAATTGAAAAACGCAAGTCAGTGCTGAGCTCTGATAAAAGCTCCCAAAGGAACAGTAAGGAAAGCAAAGACATCCGTGTATCCTCTGCAGATTGACTTGCTTCTGTACACAGAAAAACACTTAGATCTATCTGGAATTTGTTAACAGAGATGAGCCGCAGCAAAGATATTAGAAAATAAATCACAAACATCAGCTCTTGGAAGAAACCGAAGGACAGGGAGAGAGCCAGTGCATGCCCACTCAAAGGATTCATGCTTTAGGAAGAGAATCAATGATGCAGATTAGGATCCTGCCCTTTCTGTCAGTTATGGAGCTAGTTCCCATATGTGAGAGAAACAGAGTCCATCGACACAGTTTTAAGTACAGGGAAAAACGCTCTAAACCAGAACTGTCAAGGGAGAACTAAGAAAGCTAAAGGATGCAGAAAACTTGCCCAGTACCATTGAGAATTTATAGGATGAAGTGTCAGTGAATCAGCATGTACTTCATCAGCTGGACTTGGACTTACTGTTGAGTACAAGGAAATGGAGGTCTCTGAGAGGACTTTCAATATTTCCCTTTAATAGTATCCCAAAATAGGAAGGCAACACTGATGAGAAAGACTAACTGCTATAAGCCCTGTAAGCACAGCTCTGTGTTTAATAACTATGAAGTTAAATAAAGATGCATGATATTTAGTAGACAAAAAAAATTAAAAGTGGTTTCTAAGCCAAAGGGAATAGCGACATATTAGAAAAACTATAGGAACTCATTTAGCTAACGCCTGCATAGTGGAAAAATTGCTAGAAAAGTAGGAATAGTTTGAAGCAGAAAAAAAGAGACGTGCTTATGGACAAAGTCCCTGTTCTGTTCAGAAAGCAGATGGCTAAATGGAGGAAGAAAGGGCACTAAAGTTGAGATACATGAAAATCAACTATATTGTTGTTTTGTTTTGTAAGGGAAAAAAAAGATAAAAAAGAAAGGAGAGATATGGGTCAGATTAAACAAATTATACACAATTGGATGTCAGCAAAGAAATTGCCCTTCATTCAAGGGAGAAATCCATGTAATACCCACTACTGAGAGAGTTTCCAGAGGAAAAAAGATGGGATAGAGAAGCTTTGGGACCTAGGCTGCTGGGGAGTTTGGGGGTGCTACTGACTTTTAGGTGAACAGAACAGGGACACATTTTTGCTGTAAAAAAGATGATGAAAGATGGAAGATAAGCTGAAAAAAACCACACAAACCAGTCACCCTGATTGGTGTAAAGGGATACTATGGGGAGCAAAGAGCAGAAGCTTTAGCATCAAGAGACTTTATGACTAAAGGTTGACCATAAAAAGTACCTGTGATGCCCAAAGGTCCTGGTTCACCAGTTTTCCAGATAATGGCTTGACTATAGCATGTGGCTTACGTGCCAGTATTTGCTTCCCTTGGAAAGCAGGGCACTTCAGTCCTGCCACAGTGCAGGCTTAAGATACAGCCAGGATATGCACCAAAAGCTAAGAGCTCTTTCTCTGTATCATTTAAGAGGTAACCTGCAGAACTTGTTCCAGCACAGAGTTCAAAGACACTTCTTGTCAATAACCGGGAATCACTCTCCCAATCTCATTCAGTTTGCCTGTGGAGGGGCAGCAAGGGAATGACACCAGAGGACATCAACCCACTCTCCTTCCACCTTGCCATATAGCAATATCCAAGACAGTGAAGAAATGTATAACTGAGTTTAACCAGTCTCTGGGCTCATCTGGAGTTCTGGTTAAGAAAAAAGATCATAAAATCAGATCACATGTGGAGAAAACATACCCTACAAAAGATTGGACAGATGATGTTTCAAGATCCCTTTCAATTCAAGTTAGTCTAAAAGTCTATGAAAATTAATTTGAAATTTTTCTTATCCATTATTACAGATAGATGATAATCTAACTGCACAGCAGGTTCAACCCAGTGAGATCTAAAAAGGGGTCTTGGCAAGGTGAAGTGGACAGAAAGGACAGAGGATAGGACAGAGGAAAGAGTGTTTTCAGAGCTGAACACAGACCGCAGCCATGTACAGCGACACTCTGGACTAAAGGACAGCTAAAAAAAAAGGTTTTGAAAGAGCTGAAATACTTAAAATCAACCTGAGATAAACTGACAATTGCTAATCTGAATTTAAGTCAAAGGACTGAAAGTTGTTCCAAAGCCTGGAAATTTATTGGAGATATGTTATCTAAAGAAAGGAGGCTGTGCACTGAACTGCCCAGCTCTCCAAATGTTCACAGATGTGTAGTCTTGTAGTAGTCTTTATTTGTGTAGTCTTTTTTCCTATTACAGAATTATTTTTAAAAAATAAATTACCATTATTGTGAAACTCCGTAGTTTGGCTGAGAAACACATTCTGCATCAGCAGACTGTGACTTGCCACCTTCAGAGTTACAAGGACTCCTGCGGTTTTCCTTGTTGTGGCTTACTCGTATTTCCTGTTCTTCTCATACCAGATGGAATAAACTAGTGTTAATTTGGGAACTAGCAATAATTTGGAAAAGTATCGGCACAAGAACAAGCTGAGTTGAAGTGGATGGCAACTGAGTAATTCTATGGAGGAAAATCATTGTACAACCTGCAACAAACACCTGACAGTGGTAACAGTCATAGATTGTTTGCAGCTTCACCTGTAGAGGAGGCAGTTTCTCATGACAACTGAGCATCCACCCCAGCAACATCTCCAAAAGGTTCTGCAAACCTGAGGAGTAATTTGCTGCATAGCTGGAAAAACTGTACTGCTGTGATTGCGCAGCAAACACAAGGAAGCAGTGCTGATGCCTTGTCAAGGCAGCCGTGTTGGAGTGATAGATTGCAAACACTGCCCTAAGTGGGAAACCAAAAGCTTATTTCTCAAAGGAGCCAGCCTACTCAGGAAAAAAAAAAACCAACAAAGGACTGTCTTCTCTCATCCTGTAAGCTGCAGAAAGGGAAATATTGCTATTTATCCACTGATGATGAAGTGGGACTGGAAGAACAGATGCCAGAGCAGCTAGAGATGCTACCTATGTATAGGGCTTCAATTTCAGGACTGCATATGAAACAGAAAAAATACAAGTGCAACTTCCTCTCTTCTCACATTATGAATGTATTATGAAATACATTTTAAAACCAATGAAAATTTGGGGATTTCTAGAGGGAATTTTGTGAGATGACAGCTTCTGATAAAACAAACCAAACAATGAACACTCAGTGAGTTCAAGAGGGTTTTGCAAAGGACCCTAAGCTGAAACAAACACTTTGTGTCCATGGCCACCATTAGCTGTATTAGCTAGGTTCAGTTTTTCGGTGAAGTCACACAGTACCACAGCGTGACAACCATGCCATCCCCTGGCCCTTCAGTCAGACCCAGAAAAGGAATCTTTCCTTCTCTGGAGACTGAAAGAAAAATAAGCAGGAAATAAAACTACAGAGGTTTTAGTGGTTTGGGCTGTTTGCATTCATTGTAAGAAATCATCTGGCAGACAGAATCTATCAGCGTATTAATTCCACCTCTCATGGTCTGAACTACTTCTCTGCTTTCTGTTCAGCAAATTGTTCGTGGTATTACTCTTCCAGGCCCACTGGGCAATGACGGAAAGTAAAGGAAGAGCCTTAATTACTATGTCTGGATTAAACTTTGCAGAAAGTGGCAGAATCAGCCACTGTTCAGCCTTTCAGACAGAGGGCAGAGACTGGCTGTCACTAGCCCAGTTGAGCTTATCTGCAAGGGTGTACATGGGGACTTGGATGATCTGGGCAGAAGAGCACTGATCTAGACGAGGATGTGTGTGATAAGGAAATGAGTGAGAGCTTAGGTGGAGAAGCAGTGAGACATCCCAAAACAAACTGAAGAAAACAACCTATTTTATCCTGGATTTTCCCCACGTACTCAGATCTGAAGGGCTAGGATTTTTACATTAGTTATTTCCCTTCTTTCTTGGTTCAGAAAAACTGCTCCAGCACTTGGAACTTTTGTTGTTCTATTTTTACAATGTCTAAGTCTCACTATATCTTGCCTTGTCAACCCAAGATTTATTGGAAGTCAAAGCAATTTAGGTTTATTTATATTTAAAATTTCTTATACAAAAATATCTTATGTTGATCTGTTTGGGGAAGAAAAAAACCTGAAACATTTAATTTCAAAAAATGCAAGCATCCATTCCTCCCATGGCATATCTATGTTCTGTGCCCATCAACAGGCCTTTTTCCTGGATTCCCTTCAAATTAATAAAGAACAGCATCCTAGAAAAGCAGTGGAAAGGAATTATGTACAGTTATTCACTTGGCTTTTTACTGAACCTTGAGTTGGTCTGTTCATTTTTCAACAAACCTCATCCTTTACCACTGCAATGCTCTGGAATAAAACGAACAAAAACCCTATTTGCATATCTTCTCTTTAAAGAAGTCCACATCAACTGAATTCTTCAGCTCCCTAAAGGTACATTTTCAGCCAAGACAGTCAAGGTTATTTTCTGAGGATGTAATTTCTGGGTTAGCATTTCTAGCTTCTGCCTACTCAGATAACTAGATCTTTTCACTAAAAGGATGGAAACTGTATTCACAATCATGATCAAATGCACTATGAAATATGTATCCACAAACTGAGCAGTTTTATCTTGCAGACCAGCATGTACCTTGAGATAGGCATCAGCTCAGATGAATTTCAGCAACCATGCTCCAGGGAGGATGCAACTAAAACCTCTCTGAAGAGTGATTTGGTGGGAGTAACAACCAGCACATAGAGCACTTTGGAAACAATTAGAGTTTCCCAAGAAACCCCAGCAAGTGTTTGAAGGTTACACAAGTCTTCTCAATGCAAAACAGCAGCAGTCACAAACATCAACAGCCATTTATTTTAAATAGCAATGCAGGTGGTGCAGCTGGCAGGAGCCTCCCCTGGGGATGGGAAGCACCTGTGAATGCCCCTCGAGCAGCAGCCTCCAGGGCCAGGCAGGTGGAGAGCTGCTGCTCTGTTGTGGTGGGCGTGAAGGGGAGACACTGGTGAGGGTTTGGAACGAGGAAAGTAACCTAATCCCAGCACCCTACCGCAACCCTGAAGGTTCCCAAGACTTGATGTCACTTGACAGGAGTAATCTGAGTAGCCCAGCTTGTAAACTGCAGGAACATGGATGTGCATACCAGCATGATCTGCCCTGCCTTACACCAACAAGCTCTCCAGCCCACTCTCCTCCTCCCAGGGGTCTAGCTGCTCTGTTTAGGTCCACTCTGGCACAGCACAGTAATCCTGGGTATGACTGCTATGAAAACAGCTCAGCTGTGGGAAAGGGCTATGTTGAGAAGCTGAGAAGGCTTGGCCCAGGAGTTGTGTTTGGGCTTAGATTTCTCTTCTTGGCCTTTGCTGGGATATACTCTAGGGATGGGAGCACCCAGCCATGTGCCATGCTGGACTTCCCTGCCTGACCTTGGAGCTACCTTCTCACCATGGATGTGTCTGGTGGTTGCTAATGGGTGGCTGACCCTGGTTATCCCCACTTCACTCAGTGTATGAATTCTGCTGTTCCATGTTTCAGATCTACGGTGTCAGCAAGAGAATATTCAGTTTGTAGGGTATTTCAAAATCTTTAGAAATAAATTGTGTTTGGCAGCTGTATAAATGGAATTAGCACTGTGGCAAACTACACAATGTCTTCATGGACCACTCTGATGAGCAAAAGAACATGGGCTTTAAGAGGGAGAGGTATTATTTCTCCTTCCAAACATTTTACTCAAATATACAGAGTGCTTTTTCATCCAGAGATGGTAAATTCTGAAGGCCTTTTATGTGCTTTCAGAAAACTGTACCTAACAAATATTCTCAAGACTGCAACAAGTTACCTAAGTTACTTGGTCCATGACTTTTAGAGTTACGTTCATATTTAAAATAACAAGAGCTCATTATCTAAAACATTCATTTATTTTGCTGTCTTCCAGATTATTATAATTATTTTTAAAAATTCAATCATGACTGTGCATATAGTTTTTATATAAAATAACCTTAGTCAAGAATTGTCTATAAATAAGTCATTTCAACGCAGCAGCAGAAAGTTACTTGGCCCTAGCAGCAGAAGTTACAGTTGGAATTTTAAAGGTTGGAATGAAGTATTAGCATGGTCTTTTCCTTTCTAATATGAGATCACATCATATATCTNGGCCCAGGAGTTGTGTTTGGGCTTAGATTTCTCTTCTTGGCCTTTGCTGGGATATACTCTAGGGATGGGAGCACCCAGCCATGTGCCATGCTGGACTTCCCTGCCTGACCTTGGAGCTACCTTCTCACCATGGATGTGTCTGGTGGTTGCTAATGGGTGGCTGACCCTGGTTATCCCCACTTCACTCAGTGTATGAATTCTGCTGTTCCATGTTTCAGATCTACGGTGTCAGCAAGAGAATATTCAGTTTGTAGGGTATTTCAAAATCTTTAGAAATAAATTGTGTTTGGCAGCTGTATAAATGGAATTAGCACTGTGGCAAACTACACAATGTCTTCATGGACCACTCTGATGAGCAAAAGAACATGGGCTTTAAGAGGGAGAGGTATTATTTCTCCTTCCAAACATTTTACTCAAATATACAGAGTGCTTTTTCATCCAGAGATGGTAAATTCTGAAGGCCTTTTATGTGCTTTCAGAAAACTGTACCTAACAAATATTCTCAAGACTGCAACAAGTTACCTAAGTTACTTGGTCCATGACTTTTAGAGTTACGTTCATATTTAAAATAACAAGAGCTCATTATCTAAAACATTCATTTATTTTGCTGTCTTCCAGATTATTATAATTATTTTTAAAAATTCAATCATGACTGTGCATATAGTTTTTATATAAAATAACCTTAGTCAAGAATTGTCTATAAATAAGTCATTTCAACGCAGCAGCAGAAAGTTACTTGGCCCTAGCAGCAGAAGTTACAGTTGGAATTTTAAAGGTTGGAATGAAGTATTAGCATGGTCTTTTCCTTTCTAATATGAGATCACATCATATATCTCAAAAGCAGCAATTAAACAAACTGTGGCTTCCTTTATTAGATAAATTATTTTAAGTCTGTCAACAAATGGCTAGCTCTGTGGCAAGAAAACACCAAACCAACAAACCTGCCTTTTAGCTTCTTAGCTGTGGGCTTGGCTAGACAAACAAATCCTGTTCAAAAACCTTTCTGAGAAAGACAACTACCATTGAATTATTTGTCTGTAGCTGAAAAGCTTTACTCCTACATACAGGCATGCATCAGAGCCAATCTGGGATACACCCAAAAACATATTTATCAGTACACTTCTCCTTTTTCCCTCCACGGCCCTTAGAGTTGTGTGGCTGTCCTTAGGTGGGCTGCCTTTTGACTAGCAGCCTTCCTGTTTCAGTGGCTTGATCTCTGTAGTCATGAGCATCTCTGAACAGCAGGTCAGCGATGCTATGACTGATGTCACTCTGCTTCCATCATTCTGCTTCAGTCATTCTGAGAGCTAAGGTCTGAGATGTTGCTGAGAGGGTGCCAGAACTTGTCAGGCACACAGACATTGCTTCTCTTTCATGTAGGCATGAACGACACTGTAAGCTGGAACCTGGGTGGAATCAAGAAAGACAACAAAGCCCTGGGGATGAAAGTGAAAAGTATTGGTGTCTAAGTTATCTTTTCTTCCATTTTACCAGTTAGAGGAAAGGGTGCAGCCAGAAATAGACGCATAATGCAAATCAACTTCTGGCTTCACAGCTAGTGCCGTCATGAGGGTTTTGGCTTTTATGACAATAGGACATTCTTTGATAACTATAACCTATTAGGGAAGGATAGGATCTACCTGTCTAGGAGATGAGATTCTTCGGCAGTAGGCAGGTCAGACTGGTGAGGTGGGCTTTAAACTAATGGACTTGGGGACCGGGGTCCAAAGTATCAAGGCTCACATCATTGCAGCCAACTTCGGAATAAGCCAGAACAGCCAGAGCAGCAACAGATGTTCCTTAGCTGCCTTCCAAGATGACAAACAGAAGACCAATCACCTCAAGTATGTGTATACCAATGCACACAGCCTGGGAAACAAACAGGAGGAACTGGAGCTCTGTGCCCAGTCAGAAAGTTATGATATCATAGGAATAACTGAAACATGGTGGGACAACTCACACAACTGGAGGATCACAATGGATGGCTATAGGCTGTTTCATAAAGACAGGCAAGAAAGAAGAGGAGTCACTCTATGTTAAGGGGAACTTTGAATGATTAGAAGTCAACTACGGTGATTGTGGAAGCCCTATCAAATGCCTCTGGGTCAAGATCAGAGGGATCATCTCCAAGGGGGATCTTACAGTAGGCATCTGCTACCAACCTCCAAACCAAGATGATAAGGCTGAGGAAGCAATAACTGGGTCACTTAAGCAAGCTTCAGGTCAACAGAACCTGGTTCTTATGGGTGACTTCAACTACCCAGGTATTTGTTGGAAGAACAACACAGCAGCTCACACGTCATCCATCAAGTTCCTGGAACGTGTTGAGGATTACTTCTTCATACAAAAGTTAGATGTGCCAACCAGGAATGAGGCACTGCTGGACTTCCTACTCACAAACCAAGAAAACCTGCTTTGTAGTATCTTGGTTACTGACAGCCTTGGCTGCAGTGAGTACAATATTGTGGAGTTTGGGAGCCTGCTGAGCACGCCGAAGGTTAGTACTAAAACAAAGGGTTTAGCTTTTAGACGAGCAAACTTCAGCTTGCTAAGAGCTCAGTTGGGGGGGATTCCGTGGGAAGCTTCCATGGAGGACAAAAGAGCTGGTGAGTGCTGGGAGATTTTAAAGAATGCTTTCCTGAAAGCACAAACAAGAAAGAAGAGGAGTCACTCTATGTTAAGGGGAACTTTGAATGATTAGAAGTCAACTACGGTGATTGTGGAAGCCCTATCAAATGCCTCTGGGTCAAGATCAGAGGGATCATCTCCAAGGGGGATCTTACAGTAGGCATCTGCTACCAACCTCCAAACCAAGATGATAAGGCTGAGGAAGCAATAACTGGGTCACTTAAGCAAGCTTCAGGTCAACAGAACCTGGTTCTTATGGGTGACTTCAACTACCCAGGTATTTGTTGGAAGAACAACACAGCAGCTCACACGTCATCCATCAAGTTCCTGGAACGTGTTGAGGATTACTTCTTCATACAAAAGTTAGATGTGCCAACCAGGAATGAGGCACTGCTGGACTTCCTACTCACAAACCAAGAAAACCTGCTTTGTAGTATCTTGGTTACTGACAGCCTTGGCTGCAGTGAGTACAATATTGTGGAGTTTGGGAGCCTGCTGAGCACGCCGAAGGTTAGTACTAAAACAAAGGGTTTAGCTTTTAGACGAGCAAACTTCAGCTTGCTAAGAGCTCAGTTGGGGGGGATTCCGTGGGAAGCTTCCATGGAGGACAAAAGAGCTGGTGAGTGCTGGGAGATTTTAAAGAATGCTTTCCTGAAAGCACAAACCCAGTTCATCCCCTTTAAAGGTAAGAGAAGTAGATGGCACAAGAGACCTCCTTGGCCTAACTGCAAGCTTCTGAGTCTGCTCAAAACCAAAAGACAAAGTGTACCAGAGACGGAAAAGCAGGCAAATACCCATTGAGAATTACAAGGCCATTACCAGGGCATGCAAAGATGAAAAGGAAAGGAGTTAGAAAAGTTCATTCAAATTGAAATTGTCCAGAGATGTCAAAAACTATAAGAAAGGGTCCTTCAGGTATGTCAACAACAAGCAGTAGCATAAGGAAAATACTGACCTGTTAAACGGGAGAGGTGAATTAGTCATCAACAATGCTGAAAAGGCAGAGAGTCTCAACACTTTCTTCACTTCTGTCTTTATCAGCACTGCTGGGCCCCAGGCCTTGGGAACAAAAATGCTGGTTGATGCAAAAACAGACCCATTGTCAGTGAAGGAAGAGTTGGTACGTGAACCCTCGACCCCTACAAATTGATGGGCCCTGACAATATCCACCTGAGTGTGTTAAGAGAGCCAGCTGATGTCATTGCGAGGCTCCTCCATAATTTCTGAGAACTCGCAAAGATCAAGGGACGTCCCAGAAGACTGGAAGAAGGCTTATGCCATCCACATCTACAAGAAGGGCTTAAAGGAGGATCCAGGAAATTATAGGCCCATCAGTCTCACTCCAGTCTTCAAAAGAAGGAGGACCCAGGAAAATACAGGCCAGTCAGACTCACCTCCACCCCTGGAAAGGTGATGGAACAGCTCATTCTGGAGGTTATCTCAGCATGTGGAGGAAAATAAATTATCAGGAGTGATCAGCATGGATTCACCAAGGGGAAATTAAGTTTGATCACTCTTGACAGCCTTCTATGATGGCATGACTGGCTGGGTAGATGAAAGGAGATCAGTGGGTGTTGTCTACCTTGACTTCAGAAAGGCTTTTGACACTGTCTCCCAGAACATCCTCATAGGCAAGCTTAGGAAGTGTGTGTTAGATTGTGAGGTGGATTGAGAACTGGCTGAATGGAAGAGCTCAGATGGTTGTGACCAGCAGCAGAGTCCAGCTGGAAGCCTGGAGTGAGCCGAGTTCCCCGGGGTTCATTACTGGGTCCAGTCTTTTCAACATATTAATCAATGGCCTGGGTGAAAGGATGGAAGTTTGCTGATAATACAAAACTGTAAGGAGTGGCTGACGCATCAGAAGAGTGTGCTGCCATTCACCGAGACCTGGACAGGCTGGAGAGTTGGGCTTCTGTGTCTTTTTTTTAATCCAGAATGGTGCTGTCATCTCAAATTTATCTTGCTAAATACTTTTGTTTTCAATTCTAAGACCACCACCCACCACCCTTTATGGTAGAAAAGATTAATTCACACAAGCAATAAACATACACCACATGTACCTTCTGAGCTCTGTGTTTTGTAGAAATGTTTATTTGCCACAAAGACTGACACAATATACAGAAAAATCATCAGTTACATTTGAATTGTTAATAAAATCAACATCTGTTAAATACAGATCTTCCATACAAAGAAAGCTGGATAGATTAAAATGTCCTCTTTAATCACTACTCAAATTTAAAATATCTCTGTACAGAAGTGATAGAAATTAGCTATATTTAGTAAAAGCAGTAGGGAAGGGTTAAACAAAGAAACCTCTTGTTCGCTTTGGCCTCTCACTGCCTAACTAGGGCTTATGCTATCCACCACTACTGAGGTTCTCAGGTCAAGGGATAAAGTAGGCAATCATGTAAATGACTGCAGTACAGACCTTTTCTCCCATCTGCCTGCAAACAGAGAAAAAGAGAAATCAAGTTAAAAGCAATCACTGTTATTTCAGCCATCTAATTTATCTGGAGCTTCTCACATCTCACCATGGTTTCAGTGATCTTACCTACTTCAAATAGTTTCCAGAAAAAAGCAGGGAGTGAAACAAGCTCCAAGGATTGTCAATGAGCACAGGAAGTTGCATTGTCCTTTCATAAGTGAGCCTTGATGAAGATGTTAGTTTGTAAGTAGCATGACATTCCAAGAGAAAAATAAAGCTACAAGGCTTTTAAAACACTTTCTGCAGCTCAACAAAGAAACTAATAAATGCCTATCATTACCCTACACCATCTTGCAACAGAAATAGATTTAAATTGTTTCGACATAAAAAGATGCAAATAATTAAAAGGAGAAAAGAATGGTTATAAGCAGGGAAGTGCAAAGTTGCAGCATTTACCACAGAAATGTATGCATTAATAAACTGGCACATTTTGGGTTGTTATGGTCACATACGTGACATTCAAAAGTCCCTGTTCAGACTTTGGTCTCATAGACTTAGATGTCGGTTGGCCAAAGAGTAAGAAGCAAACAGGCCCACAGTCTGGAGAAGACAGAAAAGGGCAAGAGACAAGTGAAGGCTTGGAGAGGCAACACTCCTCCTCAACACTCGGCAGCAGCTCATCAGCAAAACCAGGGCAAGCACCCTTCACCTGTGTATCCCCAGCAGCCCACAGAAGAAGATGCAGTGCAGGCTAAGGGCAGAGACAGTCTCCAAGACAGCTAGATAAAAAAAACTGGTCAAAGATTTCAATAAAAAAGTAGAAGTTTTGCAATAGACTGTGGCCAAGAGTGACTGCAGGACACTGGAAAGCTAAGCTCAGTTAAGCATTGGCAGTTTTACAGTCGGTGAGGTCTCCATCCCTAGAGGTGTTCAATGGTGTTCGAT
>VYZX01031608.1:85037-143989 GCA_013401335.1 Brachypteracias leptosomus | reverse complement strand
AACATCCTCATAGGCAAGCTTAGGAAGTGTGTGTTAGATTGTGAGGTGGATTGAGAACTGGCTGAATGGAAGAGCTCAGATGGTTGTGACCAGCAGCAGAGTCCAGCTGGAAGCCTGGAGTGAGCCGAGTTCCCCGGGGTTCATTACTGGGTCCAGTCTTTTCAACATATTAATCAATGGCCTGGGTGAAAGGATGGAAGTTTGCTGATAATACAAAACTGTAAGGAGTGGCTGACGCATCAGAAGAGTGTGCTGCCATTCACCGAGACCTGGACAGGCTGGAGAGTTGGGCTTCTGTGTCTTTTTTTTAATCCAGAATGGTGCTGTCATCTCAAATTTATCTTGCTAAATACTTTTGTTTTCAATTCTAAGACCACCACCCACCACCCTTTATGGTAGAAAAGATTAATTCACACAAGCAATAAACATACACCACATGTACCTTCTGAGCTCTGTGTTTTGTAGAAATGTTTATTTGCCACAAAGACTGACACAATATACAGAAAAATCATCAGTTACATTTGAATTGTTAATAAAATCAACATCTGTTAAATACAGATCTTCCATACAAAGAAAGCTGGATAGATTAAAATGTCCTCTTTAATCACTACTCAAATTTAAAATATCTCTGTACAGAAGTGATAGAAATTAGCTATATTTAGTAAAAGCAGTAGGGAAGGGTTAAACAAAGAAACCTCTTGTTCGCTTTGGCCTCTCACTGCCTAACTAGGGCTTATGCTATCCACCACTACTGAGGTTCTCAGGTCAAGGGATAAAGTAGGCAATCATGTAAATGACTGCAGTACAGACCTTTTCTCCCATCTGCCTGCAAACAGAGAAAAAGAGAAATCAAGTTAAAAGCAATCACTGTTATTTCAGCCATCTAATTTATCTGGAGCTTCTCACATCTCACCATGGTTTCAGTGATCTTACCTACTTCAAATAGTTTCCAGAAAAAAGCAGGGAGTGAAACAAGCTCCAAGGATTGTCAATGAGCACAGGAAGTTGCATTGTCCTTTCATAAGTGAGCCTTGATGAAGATGTTAGTTTGTAAGTAGCATGACATTCCAAGAGAAAAATAAAGCTACAAGGCTTTTAAAACACTTTCTGCAGCTCAACAAAGAAACTAATAAATGCCTATCATTACCCTACACCATCTTGCAACAGAAATAGATTTAAATTGTTTCGACATAAAAAGATGCAAATAATTAAAAGGAGAAAAGAATGGTTATAAGCAGGGAAGTGCAAAGTTGCAGCATTTACCACAGAAATGTATGCATTAATAAACTGGCACATTTTGGGTTGTTATGGTCACATACGTGACATTCAAAAGTCCCTGTTCAGACTTTGGTCTCATAGACTTAGATGTCGGTTGGCCAAAGAGTAAGAAGCAAACAGGCCCACAGTCTGGAGAAGACAGAAAAGGGCAAGAGACAAGTGAAGGCTTGGAGAGGCAACACTCCTCCTCAACACTCGGCAGCAGCTCATCAGCAAAACCAGGGCAAGCACCCTTCACCTGTGTATCCCCAGCAGCCCACAGAAGAAGATGCAGTGCAGGCTAAGGGCAGAGACAGTCTCCAAGACAGCTAGATAAAAAAAACTGGTCAAAGATTTCAATAAAAAAGTAGAAGTTTTGCAATAGACTGTGGCCAAGAGTGACTGCAGGACACTGGAAAGCTAAGCTCAGTTAAGCATTGGCAGTTTTACAGTCGGTGAGGTCTCCATCCCTAGAGGTGTTCAATGGTGTTCGATGGGGCCTTGAACAACCTGGTCTAGTGGGAGATGTCCCTGCCATGGCAGAGGGGTTGGAACTTGATGATCTTTGAGGTCCCTTCCAATCCAAACCACTCTATGATTCTATGATTCTCTTAAATGTGATACTTCTCTCAAGAAGCAAAGACTCACAATGGTTATGTTCACCAGAAGAGCTGGATTTAGGGTTCTCTACACACTGATGAAGTCAGATCCCATCACTTTTTACTGCAGCCACTATTTCCCTTGATAAATATTGAATAAGAGTGAGACAAAGAGGAAATAATTGGTTTGTCCAGGCATCCCTGAGGAGACCTTGAAACTTTGCCTAACTTGCAAAGAGAATCCCTCTCTGAACATGGAGGCCCATGGACAGGTTGCTGGATCTGGAACAGCCACAGCAAAGAAACCTGCAAAAACAAACTTTTGTGAATCACTTCTGCAACACGGTTATTGCTGTTATTAGTCCTTTTTAAGTCAATACAAATGGCTTAGAGGTCTGCTGCTGTAAGTTTTTACAGAAAGTTAAAAATAATCCTGCGCATAAGGATTGTGAATTAAGGCACCATCCTTGGGCTACATAGCAGATTATCTGCCTGCTGTGTAAGGGTACAATCTCCTCTCTGAAAGCCTCCTTAGACTCATTTCTACACTGACACATTGAAGAAACATAGTCAAGCAATGATGATGAAAAAAAAAATCATTAAAATATTTTTAAAAGAGACACTCTTGGAAATATATTCTATCCCTCTCCCTTATCTGTAACCTGATGACTTAAATTCTTGGGGGAGGTACTGCCCATACAATATATACTGCATATAGTACATACTGCTGGCATTACTGAAACAGAATAAATTTATCATCCAAGTTAGCTTTTATAACACTGCCTCATGTTAAACCTCCACAGGTCTGCAGGGTGCAACCCAACTGTTTTGCCACTAGAATTTATGAGCTGCATTAAGAACTTCAGGACTTGCCTTCTCAGGACAGAAAATGTTGTGCTATAGCTACCAGTCCAGTGGCATCAAAGTTAGCTTAATATGTGGGCCTCATAATTGGGCCAACATTCATAGGAACCTCAAATTAATCACATTTTCAAATGGCCTGGGAAATGGGAGAGCATTCCAATTAACTTTCCTTTTTCAGGATTGAGCCAAACGGAATGATCAGAGCTGCTAGGGATTGTTAGGCTCCTGTATATCTTTTAAAGCCTTCCATCTGGTCTATCTACCAAGCATATGTAGTAATAAGAAATTAACAAAATAGAAAAAATCCTAAGAACAGTCACTCATGCACCAATGGGTAGCTGACACTTTGGAGCTCCTCAGAACCACCCTCGGTGCATCTATTATGTCAGCAAACTCATTACAGTGTTTTTATCTGGAATATAACAGATATTAATGTAAATGGGAAAGCATTGACTGAAACCAAAAAGACTATCTAAACAAGTTAAGAGTAATAAGGACTGAATTAATTACTGAACGATGTAGACCAAACATACTAATAATATGGATGTGACCTTGTGACACATCCACAGCCACAAAAGGAAAAGGATAAAACATTCCTCTTTTACAGTTAATCTGACTACATTGGCATCTATGTTATGATATGGAAAAGCTTCCAAAATGGCTAAAGGCTGTAGCTCTTAAGTCATCCAATTACAGGTAATGTTACTCTCTCCATGATCAAGGAAACTAATTTTCAGTGAGGAAAGCATGCACATTACAAACTTCTTTCCCTTCAGAAGCTGACAGTAATGAGATTTTAGACAGACAAAATATGGGTTATAGCAAGCTTTCATTATTATCCTCACACAGAAAAAGGGAATGCAATACACCACACTAAGACACCGAGAAGTACTTTGAATTCTTACAGAGGCCAAGAAGGACAGATATTAAATATTCTAGTGGAAGGTGTCCCTGTCCATGGCAGGGGGGTGGAACTACATGATCTTTAAGGTCCTTTCCAACCCAAACCATTCTGTGATTCTAAAACTGGAAAAAGTGTATGGGAATGCATGACATTTAATAAGGACTCACTCATTTATTAATGAGAACTGTTACCAAAGAGCTTCCTGTAAGTTACAAGGAAGGAGGGAAAAGGATCCAAACACAATTAAAGAACAACCATCGACAAAAAGCCCTTGGCCTTTTAAATTTATTTATTTGGCCTATTTATTCCCTCCATAAGGGACAAACACAACAATAGCCTCTTAAGAGCTGGTTCTGTTCAGCTGCACAGCAGAAAAGTGCATACAAGAAAATTTCTCCTCCTTTCCCAACTTAGCAGTGAGTGACAGGCAGGATTGCTGCCTGCCTGCAGTGCAGGGGCAGGAGCACAGCCAGAGGCAGCATGGACAGGGGCAGAGGTCTGCCCAGGACCCTGTCCCACCATGCTGGGCTCAGCTGCCCCAGCAGCACACACACATGCAGTGTCCCAGCAAATGACATCTCAGGGACTCCTGTGTGCTGCCACGAGGCTCTCCCCTCAGCAGGAGAAGGGGAAAGGAAGAGTTTACACTGGCTTTTAGCACTGCAGGATGGTTGTGTGTCTCACCGTGATGCAAACAAAACCTTTCTGACATCTTCCATAAAAGAGAGCGACATCCTGAGACAGCCAACAGTGTGGCTGTCAGGGCATCCTCCTGGTCAGGGAGGAATTTATAAGTTCTAGGTATCTAGGCTTTCCAATTCCAGGGAAAGATTTGATAGTGAGTGTTCAGACAATGGGCTACTCTGGAGTATTCCCCTCGCTAATTCCTGCCCTAGATGGGAGACGCCTTTCCCATTACCTTCAGTTTTGCTGGAACTGGTTACATGTGGCTTTGATTATTGCAAATCAGCATTTTCTAGTGAAAAAAGCTTTTGTTAAAATTTCCAATCAGCTATACAGATTATGAATTTAGCTCAGAAAACAGACAGTTTTTCCCAAGATGTTTCCTCTGATGGATTTGGAAATGCCTTTGCACATGTTACTTCTGAACCAATATTGTCATTAAATCCTACTAACAGGCACTGGAAATGTCTCCTTACGGTTGTTCATCACTGGATAAAGCAATTGCAATCTTTTTACAATGTGAACTGATAGTGGCCAAAGCCAGAATGTGAGCGATTCATGTAAATCAACAGCTCCCAGCCATATCATTACAGATTAGGGATGTTAGACACAGCATTACTAGCAAGCGTTTAGGAAATACAGAAAAGCTGAAAAGTGTCACCTCTTACCGTGTCTCTCACCAAATGGCAGGACAGATGCCCTAAGAAATTGTCTACTCAAGCAGATAGGACACTACAGCGCACCATAAATGGGAAGGTCCATATGACTGTGTAACACCCATTTCAAAGTTCAGAGGAATGCAGCATGCATTATTTATTTAGTTGTGCTACATGGTAATTAGCAGGGCTGGAGACCGGAGACTATAACCAGTTAAGAGGTTAGACCTGCTTTGTCACACCACCACTAACCCCCAGCAACCTGCTTTGAGCTGTCGGTGCCATCTGCAAGTGCTCTGTTATCGAATGCAGTGAAGTTGGGTAGCCACGAGCCTCTTCAGGTTTTTTTTTAAAGAAAGCCTTAGGTTTCTTTAAACAGATTTCTAAAATTTAACAGAAGAAAATAATATGCATGTCCTAATGTAAATATACTGTGGCTGTTTTGGCATGACCCTTCATCACTTTAGGGATTTGCAGGAAATGAATATATTGGAAGTGGGTCAGGAAAAACAATCAATTTTTGTTTGGAAATCAGTTCTTCCTTAGAAGCCAGCATTTTATGCAATGCTTTTAAGTGCTGCCAACTGCAGAAAAACTCTTACTCACTGAACAGTGAAGATATTTTTATAAAATATGAGCAATTAACATTGGACTTATTCTTTGGCATATCAATGGGACAGACCTGACAGCCAGGTAGCTCACTGACCATGACAGACAGGAATGAGGACACAGATCATCATCACTGAAAGCAGGGTGAATCAGATATGTGGGCAGGATGAGTGAGTGGCTTGGCACCAGGGTGATGACTGGAGAATTTTGGCAGCTGAACAGGGTGCAGAAAAAGGCTGCGTTTTCAAGATATGTTGAACTATAAGAGAAGAAAAGTTCGTTATGACTTCTATGGCAGTACAGGAGCTCCCAGCATCCTTCCACCTATGAAAACTTTGGTTTGAATTCCCCTTTCCTGCTGGGAAGCACACATCAACGGAAAAAACTGTCCCACATGTATGTTCATACTGCAAACAACAATCAGATGTTGAGATACTTACCCTAGACAGTTATCTCACATAGTAACCGGACTACACTGACTTCTGTGCAGTCTGATCCCCAATGCTTCTTGTCAGGAAGAATGTACTGCCTTCAGCAGCCAAGCCAAGCCAGACACCTTGACTTCATGCTTCAGGCTTGAGTGAAGCCCTGAAGTGCTGCTGAGTCATGTTCTCCTGAGAAGAAGGGATGGAGAAGAGCAGAAATGGGAAACAGACCTCTGACTTTGCAGACAGTACAGCTGTTGTTCCTTCCTTCTTCCTACAAAATGAGAGGGCAGAAGCTGTAGGTACGTTCTGAAGTCCATGAGCTTTGGGTTTTCTTGTCAGAAGTGCAGCAGGTGCTGCCCCACTGAGTATCTTCTTCCTAACCCACCTCATCTATTGACTAGCTTCAAAGCCTACCAAAATAATCATAAGATGACAAGCTACTTATATAGCTTCCTTTGTCACCTCCAGGTCTTAGAGATGGGATTTCTGGCTCATCTTGCTGCAAGAACACCTGTCCTCTGTCTTCTCACAGTCCCTTGCTCCCAGGCTGTTGTGCAGGGTGTGTTTGCTGACTTACACCCTCTCAGCTATGTGGTAGCAAAGTGTACTAAATTCATTCCATCCCTACCCAGTCTTCCAGTGTCTCTGCAACGAGTCCTTCCTTACAGCCTGCTGTCTATGCAAAGCCTTTGGTAGGAATGGTAGGTTTGTTTTTCCCTTTCTTTCTTTCTTTAATTCAAACCTGAATTAATTCAGGGAAGCCCTGTGGGCCACATGAACCAGAAGGTCAGACTAGGTGTTCAAAGCGGCCTCCTTTGTCCTTAAAGTTTGTGAAAATCAATGGAAGACAAAATTTCCAGATGAAAGAAAAGGTACTTCACTCTCCAGACCAGACTCCAGCACACAGACTTACTGTAATCTTGCACTATTCTCCAGGCTTTTACACTGAGCTAAGGTAAGGTCCTTCTGGCATTGCAGGTAGAGAGTGTGCTGCCTTTTTAGTTCCTGTGCATTAGCCTCCTACAGATCACATTACACAGGGGTCCTGGACCCCCTGTGTGCACAGGAGGGGACTGCCATTTGAGAGATTTCACAGTAACAGGCTTTTCATTACTGAGTTTTATTGTAAGGTTATCATCAGCTGCATCACAGCACTGTGACTTTAGACAAACCTGGGATTCACCTCCATTTACGAGTCATGAAAGGAGAATGATGGAAAAGGTCATTCAATACTAAATAATATCTCATTGAAAATACAGCACTGAATTTTTGGTTAATCTATGACATATTTTCATGTCAGGGTCACTGGCTGTGTTCTAGCTAATCCAGTGTCAATCTTCCCAGGTTCAAGCAGTTCTAACTCTGCATGAAGCTCCATTTAGAGGAATATTTGGCAGTCACAGCAGGAGTAATCTGGTTATTAAGAGATAGAGCTATAAGCTATAGGCTTGGACATGTCACATCTTTCCCAAGCAACCTTGACCCAGTCTCAGAAAAACAGCATCTTCAGACTTACTCTTGAGTCTAAACTGTTGGTGTAAGTTTCTCTGAACCTCAATCTTCCTCTCATTAAATAGCAGCAGGGCTGCCCTTCTCCTGCTGAGGTTAAGAGGCTCAGCTCAGGGACGTTTGCAAACTACTCCAACACTCTCAGATCTGAGACAAAAGCAGGGGTGAAAAACTAAGTTTTTCTTCTTGAGGTCCAAAAAGGCTTTTAGCAGGTTATACATTAACCTCTTGTTCTCCAACAATAATTCCCAAGGAAACCCAACCAACATGATATGATATAAATGAAATGAAGCTGCAGGTTATATCCAAATGCACCGCAACTAGCACAACATGAATTACTAAGTGCTTTTAGAAATGTTAACTATCACACTTCTACAGCAAACCTAGGTAGTAAGTGATCTGCAGAGCTGGCTCAAGGAGAAACTGTATGATGTGCTCAAAGCCACAATGAATACTTTTGCAAAGTATCAAAATGGGATTCTAAAGTAGGAAATCCTGACTTTTACCTCATTGTTTGAGAGTAGGTTGCCTCACACTTGGAGCTGAAACTCCACATGCAAGCGATTTTTCATTCCTACTCAAATAGCTTTAGCTATTTTTAGGTCAGATGAGTAGGATAAATATCATTAAGGATTTTTCAGGCATTTTTAGAACTGCTTCCTAACTAAAAGAGATCCTTTTCACAAAAATATATTCTCTAGTCATCCATCCATAAAGGCATTCAGACCTTTTGATGTTGTAATAATCAAATAATGAAAAAAATAGTGAGTTAACCAGGTTAGGAAAACTGATACTGTACATTTATGGCAGCTATTCAGTATAAAAACTTTTAGCAGGCACAAGTACAGTGGAGCAGAGATGGACTGGACACAGTGCCAAGCTCTGCCATAGTGACACAGGGAAACAGACCAAGCAATTAGAAACTGAGGACCATAGAGCAAGATGATATTCAATTACCACTAATATATCTCAGCGAATTTCAGAAGAACATTCTTTAAAAACATCTGAGCTCAATCCATGCATGTTAGCCCAAAGAGCACTCCCAAGACTGTTTTTGGGCAGTGGAGCTTAGTAGCTGGGACTGGAGCATGAGTCGGGAGATGGAGATTGTGCTCCTGGCTCTCCGGGGCACCATGCTTAAGTCACCTCTATTCTCTCTGCCACTGCTTCCCTTTCTGCCTTGCCTGTCCAAACACAGAACTTTTTAGGGCACAGTGGTCTCTTTGTACTTTCTTCTGGACAGGGCTCAGCACAACAGGGCTCAGATCCCTGCCAGACACCTTCTGTGCTTCATATTGTGGATATCCCACAAAGGGAACAGTACAGCTACGTTCACACAGCACCATACTCTATGTATTCACCCCAAAATTGCCTAGGGACTACTCCACCATGCAACCAAAAACATCACAGGCCTGCTTTTCCTCGCACATGTTCCTACTGCCTTTTCTGCATGTTTGATACACTCTGTATTTTTGCTTCATCTAGGTTACCTCAACAACCAACAATCACCCCATTACCTGGCACAACTGAAAGTTTGCAGGAATAACATCCTCTTCTGCCCAGCTGACTGCAAGAAATAAAATTCAGAGCGTTACATGCCTACAACCTTAGGAGGAGCACACAGCAGATGCAAGCCTATGACTGAAAGCTTCCCTACCTCCACCATTTCCAAAGGGAACATCTTACAACTCTCCTTCCACTCAGGAAACATTCTTTATTCTGATGGGCAGTAAGTTCCTTTAACTGATGCTGAATTCTGCAAGACCTGCCCTCTCAGGGGCTTGCCACAAATCCTTTTGGCCAATTGGCACAACAGAGTCAAAACAGAAAAGAGACTTTGGGAGGAGATTTGTCTGGAGAAATAAAAATGGCATAAGAGATCTAGGGAACACAAGAGAAGTTCAGACAAGAAGCAGGACACAAGATGCTGTCCTCTCTGCCTCTCTGACACAGCTCTTAGTCTGCAATGGATAACACCGTTGCTTCCAGCTCCCAAAATGCCAGTGCTGGAGCCAGGTGGCTGTTGGAACACGTCCGACACAGGGCAGAGCAGCCCAGGGGCTCGCTTGTGCTGCAGGTTGCACCTGCTCTGCTGTCAGCCATCATTAGCTGCCTATAATGAGTAAAAGGCAACAATACAATAATGGAGACAGGCTATGGAGGCAGGAGTTAGTAAGTAATTAAATATTCTGACTGCAGTTTCCCTTGCAGTATGACTCTGAGTACCCAATCTGCCTCTTGGAAACCAGGAGGAGCCACTGCTCTGATGAGCTCCCAGGTCTGAGTTCTAGTAAAACTGGCCAATTGTCAAAAGAGGGAACACAAATCCCTTGGTCACTCTGCAAGACACCTATATATCTCTATATATACTGATCTTGATCGTTCAACTGAGACTTAAGCCCCATGTTTAAGAATGCCCTTCACAGTGGCAATGCAGCAAAGTCAGTATGGTCAATTATGACATATCAGCAAATACTTGGGATTACTTCAGGAAATGTGGAGCTCCAATTGACACCAAAAATACCCTTCCTAGGAATCAGAAAGAAAAAAGAGGCAGCGCTATCTTCACCTCTCTCGTTAACTTGAAGCTCAAAAGTTCATGCTTCAAAGAACTGTTCAACATCTTCTGTATTTCTGCCCCTTTCATAAAAATAGAACACAGCTTTCCATCTTTGGGCACATTCACAAAAGACTTCTAGTCTTGAAACCATACAGCCATTCCATCACTTCGTCCGCTGAGCCTCCTTCAACATATACCAGTGTGAAGAGTAATCCCCAGCAAATGCTGGCTGTAGCAAGGGATTTTCTGCTCCACTACTTCTGAACATCTCCAAGCAAACATTGGACAAATTGCACAAGAAAGGGGTCAGTGTCATCGTGAATATTTCATCTAGACAGCACAACAAAATCCAGCTTAGAGAATAGAAAGGGAGAAAAATCACTTATCAATTATTCTTTGACTCAATACCACTTGTTCTTCAGTAAAACACTGCAGAGTGATTTCTCTTGCAATCAGGAGGAGAAAAAAACCTCCACTCTTGGCAAACTATTTTTGGAAACTGAAAATCTCATTCTGTTGTTTTTTTTTTTTAATTCCTGCTTAGAAGAATTTTAGGATAAGGATGTAAGCCTTGCAGCTTATTAGAAATTATATAATTAAGATTTATTTTAAAAACCTGCAAGAAATGATTTTTTGTACTAAACTTTGCTTTTAAGATAATCATTTCATAGCCAAATTTATCTCTCTTAGGCAGGTATTTTTCCAATTTCCAACACTCTTATACATGCTAGCACTTAACTGTCATAAATTTTCTTGTAGACACACTTACACTTGCTGCCATTTTTCTGTCCTTCACATAAACCCTTTTTTTTTTAAACGGCATCATCATAATCCATCCCTGTCATTTTACCTCCTTTTCCAAATTTTTCTCCCACTAACTGATTTTCCTACTTAGGTTAAAACTACTCTTCTTCCCTAAAAAAGTACATTTAGAATTGTTTAACATTGAGGCTCAGGCTGCAGTTTCAAGGGTAATTGTAATTTTGTCCCCAGTGTTGCTCCCTCTCAGAATTTCACCAAGTATCTCAGATATTTTGTGATTTATCAAAGAGATGTGCTTTGAAAATCCATAAGTACACAAGAATGTCATGATAGCCTTTGGATTTGTAGACTAAACTCTAGAAATGAGAATCTGAAAGTATATGACTCCAAATGGCAATCAATCCTTACCAAATGTATTTGGGTTTTGTGATGTATTTTTATGTAGACTCTTGGTTCTAGAGTGTCTTGACTCATGACTACTCATGGGTAATTTACAATCAGATTTAAGAATTTAAGTATCATCAAGAGTTGCATCTGAGTTCACATAGTTGCCAATTCTGCTTTCTGCTGTATAATACATCTTCAGCTTTCATGACTGCACTCCTGACCTCTCATCCCCACCACATCATTCCCATCACCTCCAAGGGACTGTGAGGACAACAGTTGCATTTCAGACATCAAGTTGCTGAAGCTATGGTCCTCCACTCCTTTCAAGCTCAGCCACCTGCAAAACCACTGGCCCTCTAAAAGGCTGTGCCTGAATTGTACCAGTTTGACAAGACACAGACAACAGAGCAGAGGAAGAGGCTGGATTCTATTCTGGGCTCTGCTACTGATGTACCAAGAATGGGCAGACAGCAAAGCGCTTTGTCCTCAGTCACTGAGACTGAAAACACTGGGAGAGTGACAACCATGCCTATTCTTATGTACAGACTATTCTGAAGTGGTTGAAAGCCACTCTATAAATGCTAACTGTGTATTATTAGATACTGCTTCTACTTTAGGCACTTTTTCACTCATAGACATTACATACAAAACATTTACTAAATCAGCCGCAACTATATTTTTTAAATCATAGGATATCTGTAGAAGATGAACTAATAGCCATCTCCTGGGAAGGAAAAAGAATGATCCTGACTCTGGCAGCAAACACTCACTGCATCTCATTACAGTCTCTAGCAGAGTAAAAGAACAAATATTAGCATGCTTGGTCTTCATACAGCAATAGCTTGGTAAAACTCTATGGTGTGTGTTATCCAGCAAAGCTGGCTAGTGGCCTTAAAGCCTGTAGATCTGTAAATTTATTTTATTAAGAAAAAATGTCACCCAAAGCACTTTCAAGATTCAAACCAGGTTGCTAATAGTCAAGCAATCCCTTGACTGACACTTCATGTTGGATATGCCATGGCCCACAGAAAGAACAAATATTCTCTGTTAAACTTACCTGCAAAGGAGCAGTTAAAACACAACAATAGATACACTTGGTGGGACTAGAGGTTCATCTAGCCTGCAATGACATTCCAAACCGCAGACCATATCAGACACTTACAAGGAAGACAAGCATCAAGTATTCTTCTCTCATCACACCCTCCTTACTCTTACCCATGTGCTCCCCAGAGGGTTAATCAGTGCACTAATACGAAGAGCAGTAAGTTCAATAGCCATCATTGGATCTCTTCTCTTTTAATTGTCTAAACCTTTTCTGAGGCAAACTGTGTTTCTGCTTTCCACATCCTTTGGTGACCAACTGGGGCTGTCACTTTGTATCCCCACACCAGCATCACAGCACCGTGCTCTCCATCTGGAGAAGGACCAGCTTGGTTCCTGATGGTGGCACTCCAAGCTTTCTGCATCCTACAGTAAAAGTAGAAGGAGACTGGACATACTATGCAGCATGTCCAAACCACAATGTGGGATTCTGTTCTCAGTCCTAAAACAAAAATAAGCAACAGAAAACAGAATATTGCACTGAAGAGCTACAGGGAAAGGCTGACAGAAAGCTTTAATAGTCACAATAAACTTCAGGGGGTGGGTACAAGCTGGTTAAAGTGCAGCCCTCCACCAGGAAAAGCACTTCCCCATGCACCTCTTTGTGGACACTCCTGCAGAGCTCTCCTCCCTCTGCCACTTGTCACTAGCCATGTGTATGCATGACCCGAGCTAGATGCTACAGTCATCCCAGTTACTCCTTGCAAAAGAGTGCTTACCCTGTAGAGTCACCATAGCTATGTGAACTGGGGGAGCACCCTGTAACATGCCCTCATGAGCTCCTCTGGGCATGAACACCTTATTCTCATGCATTTTAGGCCATAAATTGGAGATGACAGCAAAGCAATCAGGAGAGTATCATGCTGTGCCTCTTAATTCTCCTGGGCCTCCACTGATTACATAGGAGAAATCCAAGCTGACATGGAATTAAATCACTTCCCTTACGTTGGACTAGCCGAAGCTGTTCCTTAAATGACAGATTGTTAACAGCTCCCTTAATGACATCATCCAATATGTCATAAAATTTGTTGCCAGCACAATGGATTTTTTTTCCCCAGCCAGAAGCATTCCCTGGCTGTGGAGCAGAAGTTTCATCAACAAAATGTGGCTCAAGAAATAACCTATAAAGGGTTCTCAATGCATAAGGTAAGTACCACCCAAAAAACTTACGAAAGAATAAAATTATCCTTCTTGGCACTGCTTTCCTGGAGTAGTGCCCCACATCAGATTTTTCTAAGTGTTTGCCATTGAAATTATCCACCCACCATCTCTGCAGGTAGCACTGAAGCTCACAGCTCAGGAATAGTATCCAGATCTATGCCAGATTACTACCTTTGGGTGAAAACTGTTATCTTCTTACTGCTTTCATGCTTTTTGGGAGAAAACTCTTCCCAAATGGGTATTAGCATTAGAGACAAAACGGATAGACTTGTATGATAGCAAGGATTATTTACCTGGATTTTCACTCTTATCCCTTTACTTCCAGGCTCACATCAGTTTTCCTGTCAGAACCACAAGTAAAGTGACAACCACAGCATACAGAGTATGAACAGCCTTTGACAATTTTTAAGAGACAATTTTCAGGCTTTTCTCTATTCTTGAGACACCAGGAATCTAGCTTGCGGCAATGCACCACACATGACTACCCATTTGCTCTTAAAATGTTACAGTGGAACCCACTTAGGCAGCCATCAACCATGACTGCACAAAGGGTTCTTAATTACCCATTTTTATAATTCTGTGCTGCCTGCATGTTCTCGTGAGCATGCCTTACGTGAGAATTAGCGCAGTTGCACAGACTGTTTTCAAAAAGGGTAAATACATTTCTAAGAAAAACACTTCTGTAAGTGAAGCCAATATTGAAGAGGGAGAAACTCCTTCTCTATTGAGACTTAAACTAAATTCTGATTTATAGTGCAGAGCACTGAAAGTCTCCAACATTTGGTCCTTCTGATCAAGGTGAGGTTGGCCCTCTCCACTCAGTTGCAGAAAATCAGTGTTGGCTGCTGTTCCCGTAAGTCACTCTGTAAACAGATCATCTTCTCCATGTATGCCATCTTTACATCCACTCAAAGCAGTCATAGTTGAACAACTAGAACATATACAGGAAGAAGGAAACAGTGAATTGCTAAATCTTGTGGGATCTCAGCTGCATGGTCCCAGGATGTGGCTTGAGTATCTTTGGTAACTCCTTGGGTATCAACTGTACTTCTCTTCCCTGCAGCAATTCTTGCCAACTAAAAACCTTACTGCAAGCCAGTACGCTGGGGATGCTGAAAACCAGTGATTTGAACAATCTGTCACTCATCTAAGTTCAAAAGACAATCACTGCGGTGGCACTTGCTGGCACCATGAGTAAATGAGCTATGAGCTATATATTTGAATATGCTGCAGCTCTTCTCTGAAAGAAAAAGTAAGTCAAGAAGGAAGAGTAACACTCTGCTGAATGCTGAAGTGACCAAATAAATAGGATCAGCTAAACCTTGCTTATCTGTCAGTCATTCCTCCCTGTATGACAGCAATCCTTTCAAGTCTGCCCATGATGATCATGGCCTCAGCACTTGCCTGGGTTCCTGAACTGAGGCATTTCAAGCCATGTCAGCATCAAGCTTATGTTATCCAGTCATTTTAGTTTTGTCATCCAAGGGAAAAACCTGGTTCGGACAATTATGTTACATCACATGTATTTCCCGTGCATGGAATGAAAAGCTAAAATAATCCTCCATGAATTTTGTTCTCAAATGGCACTGCCATGATTGCAAAGTGACAGATGTCAAAACCAAGCTGAGTACCTCATTAATGCAGAGATAAACACACAGAATATGTTGTTTGGAACGACAACCCAGTGTGTTTATATATGTATGCCACTATTTATCGTCCTACAGATGGTTGCTCACAGTGATGTACATCCACAAATAAGTTTAATTTCACTTTTTCCTATTCTGAGTAATTCCCGTTTTTCCTTGTTTACACTGACTACTATTAAGATGGCCTAGAGTTTTTCTAAGGGTGAGGGGTCATGTTGCACAAAGCAGATGCAGAATCTGCATGCAATCAGTTCTTTGCAGTAATAACAGCCTGTGCCTGTAGAGCATTTTTTAAGGAATTATCTCACTCTCACTTTACAACCAGGAAAATTCAGAAAGGTGAAATGGCTTGCCCAAGGTCACACAGCAGGCTCTGTTCAGTACATAGCTACTATCGTTGCAAATTGGGTACCTCATCAACCTCATGCTACTCACACTACTCAAATAAAATTCAAACAGTAATTATGATTTTTACTGCAATTTGCACGACAGTTGAGGCTGGAGGTCACAATCAGGATTCAGCCTATGTTGGTCTCTGTTCAAACATCAAATCAAATCCAGTCTCTGCTCCACGGGGCTTGCAGGAGGGACATAATTCTGTGGGAACACAAAACACAATGGAAATGGAGGGAAGGAGAGAGGGAGGGACAGAAGGCAATAATCTGACTGCAAGGTTTCACATTGTTTTGGTTACCTGTGAAGTTTGGAAGCTTATTATCACTTAGGTGGGTAAGAAATATAAGCGTATTATTGACAGCCACCTGTCTAGCTACTTGGGTAACAGTTTATCTTCATAATCTTAATTGCACAAACACTTTCCCTCCTGTGGTCTTTGATTACATTGACAGACAGCAACTGGATCCTACTCTTCACTCTTCGGGAGACTGACTCATGCTGCACTAACCCCAGATTTACATTACACTTTCTAAAGAGTGATATTATACTTAATTTTACAACTCCCTCTCTAATGGGCTACTAGAGCAATTCTTGCTGTAGACCTTTTTATACAATTTGTGCTTACACATTTTACAGCACGTGACAATTTGGTATACTAGCTGTAAGCTAATGAAATTATTTCACTCATCCTCACTTTTACTAAACCCTGCAATAGCACAGTGTGTATTAACCCCCATCCTACCGTCTGTCACTGCACCTTAATGCAGCTCCAGGCCAGCAGTATGGTATGTACCAAATGACCATAGAGCCATTCCTTTTTAAGAGACTTAACTGGGTATAAAATTGATTGCACAAGGCTCACTTTATGTTTACATCATAAAGACAAATTTTTTCTTCTTGTGGAGTCACACTGTGTTTCATCTGACGGTGCAGCAGGATATTGAACATTACCAATGCGCAGTGAGACTTTGATACAATGTCATACAATATAAGAATTAATAGCTCCTCTAATACTGAATGGCATAGACACAACGGGATTATTTGCAAGAGTAAGATTGCTCAGTACCAAGCCAGGATTGCTGAAAGGTCCTTAGAAGTTAACCCCTTAGTTTTCTGGTATGAGTCTGCTACCCCATTATTTATTATAATGCATGTATTTGTATAAATAATGAAAAAGGGTATACAGAAAATATTTGATTGACATCTATAACCTCAGATGAGTGGATATTTTTTCTAGATTTCAATCAAGCCAAGCACTTAAAACATGCTTCCAACCCATCAAAGCATGTGCTTAAAAACCTTTGCTCAGCAAAGGATTTGTTCTGCTGGAACAAGTGGGCAGCTTTTCACTGACGCTAACAGATTCTAGATCAGAACAATAATACCATAATATACTCTAGAAAAGCTTGAGAAATCACATTTTAAATACATTATTTCACAGACCAAAAGAATGAGCATTCATTTACTATACTTCCCTTGTTCTTATTCTCAATTGGCTAAATCCACATACAATTTAATGACCTATCACCATGTCTGTTGAGGATACAGCACCAAAAACTAAGGCACTGTAGAACTTACATAAGAAATACTAATGCAATTTCACTTTAGACTATTGAATCTTTTTTTCAGAAATGTTAAGCACACATTACCACCTGCATTTACTCCTCTCTCACAGGTATCACTGAAGCTCAGCAGAACTGAGGTATTTGCTTAAATGATTAGAATCTGACTTTTAGTACTATGATAAATGGAAGCAATAAATAATAACAGCTTTGTTTAGCAACTGCCAATACCTGTTTAGCAGCTCTTCATACACAATCCACTAATCTTCAACTTCAGGTAATTCAAATTCCTGTATCATATTTCTGATACTTGCACTGATGACACTGCAGTTTTATTTTAAACCCAGGCAAAAGCACATTAAGAAGGAACTATGACAATTACTTATCATCCCTAAACTCAACTTTATTAAATCCAAGACACAGGCAAGCCTAGCTTAATAAAATCCAATATATGAAAGCATTGCCTATACCTACACTAGCAAGTTGTTTATTGCAACAGAGTGGATCTAAAAAGTGAAACAGCTCTTAGGACCAAATATCCACAATACGCGTTTCAGAGGTTTTACTTCACACGAGCCCTATTTTGGTCTGGTGGAAGGCACACATATTAGTGGTAGAAGTGCATCAGGTGTACTCCTGGAGGACATCTGGTTCAGTTTATCTAGAAAGCAACGCATTTTGCATGTCCCAAGACTGTTCCACAATGCAAAGCAAATTGCAGTAAACTGGGACAACTGGAAGATTATTACTTTGAAAATTCACTCCTGATCCATATTACAACACAGTCAGCCCCATGGATGGTCTCCTTGCAGACCACCAGCAAAAGCAGGCAGTTTTAGTTGGCTGCATAAGCACTTGGTCAACTCCACAAACTCTGAAGGCTTATCCAGATGACAGAACGGCCGTGCCATCCATGCATGGTGGCTCCATTCAAACCAGCTCATATCCAGGACTAATTAAGTGTCTGAGACCAGACTGGCTTCATGACCACAGAGGCTGGGATTCAGCTCCAGACTGTGAAACCTAAGTGAAAGTGTTTTACAGGCGAGTTAAGAGTAGAAGCTTGATTCACTTGCAGCACTCTGTGCCTAATGCCACCTGAACTGTTCTACCACTGGTGAGACACGTGTGTGCAGATGACAAAGAATCTGTAGAAGACCTACATTCTTCTGGAAAAGTAGTTAGAGGTCAAACAGGATCCTTGAGGCATTTTAAGCACTAACACCCGGATGCAGGCAACTGCTTGATGGCTTGGCCTCCACAGATGGACATCATATCCCAAGACCCTGAACACTCCTGGATTCATTGCAGAAACACTTGGCCGGCCTGCCAGAGCCAGGTTAGGTCTGCCAAGGCTGATGGTGCCACCACCCTACTGCAATCTGACAGGCTAAGCCAGATGTGTGTAGTCAGGTATTTCAGTGCATGTTCTCTGGCACATCCCTCCTGTTCTATTTATGCTCACCCATCACCTGATGCGGTGTAAAGTAACATGGAGCTGTCTGTAGAAGTGTGCTTTGCATTTGGTTCAGGCTTGATTTGGGAAAACGCAGCCCCAGGGAATAAAAAAAATTATACCTCTTGGGAAGAGACAAAAATGCTGTTACAAGTTCCCAGACAACCTCCCTTCTGCCTCAGCACAATTCCACCAACATACAATTAAAACTAAATGAAATGTTGTATATTCAACACTCAGCTATTAAATATACTACCTTAGGTTCATACAGAAACTCTCTGAATTCAGTAAGGCTAAATTTAAACCCAGATACTTGTATCTGCAGATCTGTCCCTAAGGGTTTAAAAGCCCGAACAGATATTTTTAAGTATTCATACTGCATCCAATAGTTTTCACAGAAATGTACATGATCAAAAGTGTTTCATTTGAAGCTCAGAGTGTGCCTTATATACACTTGAATGCTTGTTTATCCCACTGATGAAATGCTCCCTCATCTCTCCCCCTCTCAAGCTGCCACACGGGGCAGGAAAGGAGGCAGCAAGAGCAGGACAGGGAACTCCACCCTGCTCTGCTTTCCATCCTGCTGGAGCAAAGAACATTTGATGAGCCCATTCTTTCTACAATATCAAATGCATTTGACACAAAACTATTCAGACAAAAAAATGAAGCATCCAGTAGCATGTCAACAAGATGAAGAGATTTTACATGTTTATTAGCTATCTAGGAATGTTTACATAGCAGCATGACATCAAAAAATAATTAGATGCATGGAGAGACAAAAAGGGACAACCTCTCGAGGAAACATCCTTAGCAAAACTAGATCTCGGTTTAGTCACAGAATTGATAATTTGTCAATTGTTTTGCCTGAAAACTTGGTATTTTAGAATATTTTAAAGATTTCTTTTTCAAGTACTTTCACTTTTAAATGTCAGTATTTAACTGTCATAAATTAAATTTTTCTTAAATGAAATTAAATATCCATGTCTCATGAAAACATTGAATGCAAAAGGAAAATGTGAAGGACATTACTGCAGCAGCTTTTCCTGACACTGGTTTACAGTTTTGCTGAGAATTTAAGGAAAACCTTTGCTTGTTTGGTCAGAATGCCAGGCAGACATGGAGCCTCACTTGAGAGATCTAGAGATCTTGGTCATTGTCTGGTTTTAACCCTAGAAGACATCGAGATAGGAGTGATATTGTTTAAAAAACAGAACAAATGGGAGTAGAATAGAAAAGAGCATTCACCTAGATGAATTAGTTCTGAGAAATGAGAAAGAGAGGAATAAGGCATGCTGTTACAAACACTGCATTCTGTAATCTCTTTCAGACACTCATCTGTTCCCAGCGTACAGCTCAATATTTTACCAGATCTCCTCCCTTTAGAAAGCTGTTGCAGAATCTTGCTGCTCTAATAGTTAGAAACCTTCTTTTAATTTCCAGGCTGAAGTGATTTATATCCCGATAATATCCATTTGTTCTTGTCCCACCGTTAGCCACAAGTTTAAAATCATTAGTTTTCAATCTACGGTCCATGGACTCGGGAGAGGTTCATCAACTACTTCTGAGATTTTTAAAGTGTCATGAAGTAAAGTAGGCCTAACAGGCAGTAATTTGCTCTAACAATGCTGCAGGGCATACAGCATCATCTTTGGAAAAAAGTTGAGGAAATCAAATCAAATCAAAGTGAAAATCACTGGCTTACACAGTTCTTTTCCCCTCTTGTTTTTCAGCCCTTCCATGTGTTTTTAGACAGCAGTCATGGACATCTTACCAACTTTCCTCTTTCTACACTAAACTAACCAAGCTTTCCTAGTTCCAGTCATTGGTTTTCCTTTCTGCAGCTACTGCTGCCTCAGAATTGGACATCAGTGTCCAGACTCCCACATGAAGTACCACAGTACATCACGTAATGATGTCATCAGTTGAAAATACTTGCCAGGAGAACATATGCCCTCTTGTCAGCCCCATTACACTGACATCCCATTGCCATCCTTTGGGGAACAGATGAACACGGGTCCTCTCTTCACTCACTGTTACCCATCCTCAGCCACATGGCCTTTCATTCTGCACCAGTGAGTCCATGCCACTGCTACCACCTTGCTCCTCAAGGTTTACAAACAGTGAAATGTCAGCTTGGAAATGACTGCTGGTGAGCCAGCTGGTGATGCCATACTAACTGATGCGTCCGATCAAATACAAATGCCTGACGAACTAAATGCTAGCAATTGTGGCTGGTAAGCAATCAGCATGTTTGGACTGTATTTTTCTAGTATAATGACCATGAACTACAATTTCAAGCTTTTTATTTTACTGATGTTCCAACATAACTTCATCAGTAATAGGAAGGCTAAATACCAAAACACAGCAACCAAGTAATAATTAACTTTCTTTAAAGGAACATAAAGCTACAAGGATGAATAATTTTATTTTCATGGGAAGTCTAATACTTCTCTCATGGAATTAATCTTAAGACTTGAATTAACTCTTTGCAAAGCTACACCAAATGCCTCTCAAGTAAAGACTCAATGCATAACTGTTTTATAGTGTTCAAAGATTTGCTAGCCAAGCTGAAAATACCTGAGGGAAATCTGATTTTGAAACATGCAGTCCACATCAGAGAGAAGAGTCACTTATGATTTTTAGGCTCATGGGTAACATTCTTCCACTGTCTAGGTGAAAAAACTTTTTTGTGGCTTGTTTTACATTTTTGATTGCTTCCTCTTCTTGCCAAAGCTTATAAACATCTTTCTTTTTCAAGGTCATTACCAAGTCTAGTTTCAGCACTAACTACACTGAATGTAAATTTTTCATCTACAGATTTTTAATTGTTAAATAAAGAAAACCAGAAATTAATACTATGTCACTGAGCTGCAGTTATAAATTGGTTTAAATTAAAGGACTAAATCCCACATCACCTTAACTTTCCTGCACAGATAATTCTTGAGCTCCTCATTTTGAGACTTTGCTACATATTGGTTATGTCTACATGGATAAATTAAGCAGTGCCAGGGAGCATTCCCAGGCATTGAAACTCAACTGCCTACGCTATTAAATTGTTAGAATTGTCCCACAGCATGTGTCACAGGAGTGTTTTTAGTCTGTTCCAACCGACAATCTTCCAAAATATTGCCAGGGCACAGTCTGCAAGATAGGACATGCCAGGAATGATTCCCAATAGGCAGTATGAGTTCGGTGACCCAGTTTTAGAAGGTGAAAAATGAAATAGTATGGACACTGTCCAGTGTGCCAGCTGACTCTGCACCAGAGGGTGGTTCTGGATGCTTAATTTGCAGGTACAGACATAGCCACTGGATCCCTCTGTTGGGCCCTGGCAAGCTGAGAGATCAACTTCATAGGAAGCCTAACTGTTAATCCCCAAGAAGCACAGGACCATTTATGTCAGTGTTTCATGCTTACATGCTGTCACCAGGGCTGTTGCAAAACAACCCTCCCCAAGACTCCTCTTGCCCACATCAAGAGACTCCATGCTACAGAGCACCAAGGAGCATTTGCTTTTCTGCAGCCACTCCAGAAGCCTGTTACTACAGAGACAGGAGGTCAGCTGGGAGGAAAATACACTGCTGTTAGCCCACCCTCCTCCCCTTCCCGCTAAAATCTTCCCTGATCTTAGGAGACCTTGTCCCTTATTCACACTTCCGCTGCACACAAAGTTCATCACAACACATGAAATGTTGTGGTGCAGAGGTTGCAGAGGTACTGTCTAGCATGGCAGTACAGGACACGCTCTGGCCAGGTTAATTGAATGAGATCACCCACCATATTCAATGAACTTCTACAAGTCAGGTGCGTGACTTTTGACTTCTCATAGTAAACAAAAATATCTCCCAGGGTTTCACAAGCACCATTTTCTAAACCTCTCAACTCAGAATATTTGTCTTTGATCTTGCAAGTACAGCATGTCTAGCTTTTTTCTCTATAAACTTTTCCTTTATAAAAGATAACCAGAAAAATAAGGAAAGTGGAATGTGTGACAACTCAGTAACTGTTTGTAATAATTTATTTCAAGCCGTTTATTCGGTAGCTCTCTCCTTCTGATGCAGTCTCAATTACTTGATTGAATAATATTCTCTGAAATAGCACATGATGTGCTTGTGTCAAAGAGGCTCTCCACAGAAGCCATCAGCTACCTTTTAAAATCAATGAAATTCATAAATTTGCATCTGGTTTCTCAAGGGGAAAATAAAGGAACCTTTTCCTCTGGTACATATGACCTTCTCATTCTAAGGCCAGCTTGTTTCAAGTCTTCTGCATCTCTGAATGCCAACGTGAAGATGGATATCTTTCTTAGAACAGATAGATCTTGAAGTCTATTATATTCCCCTTTTTAAGGATTCTAGCCATAATTCTCTCTCAGTAATTGGGATTTGCACACTGTTCCACACAGTAATGCATATTCTAGCTATTCACTCTGTCATGCTGCCACTGCATTTTTAACAATGCTGATAGCAACCGATGTTATCGAATTCTGCAGACTTTCCAGGCTCTAGCCTTGTTCATGTCTTTTTTCATTTCAACATTTCTAAGCAAAAATGTTTTTATTTTTTCCTTTGTGATGCCTGACTACTGTGACCCTGCCATTCCTCACAGCTGGATCTTGTTAGTTTTCAAATATTGAGTCCACACTGTCTGATCACACCACAGATTTTCTGTTCTGATATGTTTGCTGTCTTTATGTTTGCAAGATCAAAGCTAATGCTGTTTATACCACACTGCTAAAAAGGTTCACTTCTCAAAAGGTAAAATAACCTTAGCGTTTGAAATCTAGCCTTCTTTTATTCCATGCCTTTCACTGCTAATATCCATATGTTTCTTCTCTTGCTGGCTTCATTTTCCCATATAGCAATTTTCTTCATTAACCTTTTAGAAGGAATTTCTGAAAGAACTCGGCAGCAGCCATACCCTATGTCAGTGAAGCCCCTTCAGGTGCAACAAAGTAGAGCTGTGCCAACACCAGCTGGTTTCCAAAACCTCACTCCCATTTCTCTTTCCCAATAGTATTCATGTTCTCAGCTCCCCACATTTCAATAGGTGATACTCTCCTCTTTTAAAGTCTCTCCCAATTTCCTTTTATATCTTATTATTCTGTTATCTTAGTGTGTTCCAAACAGTGGACCACAGCCCCCAGGACGTTCATAAATGGCAACTGGGAGAGTTATAAGATGCTGAAATTTTTATTACACTCTAAAACAAAAGACAATATCTCTTCTCCATTCCCAAAACACTTTTATCCTTCAAAATCAAGTTTTGCTATCAAAATCCCAAATGACTCATACAAATAAATGATATACACTTCTTAGATGACACATTTTAGCTAGGTTCCTTCTGGAATCGAGACCGATGTGGCTGTGTGATACTGTGCCTGATGACCAATTTCAACCAAATTTGACTGATGCTACAAGCCTCCAAGATACTAAACTTCTGCAAGTTTTCTGAAAAAGCTGGTTCCTGGCCAGAGCAGAAAGGATCCCAATTTCCCACCAGTGAAAAGACAGGAGTAGTTTATCCTTTAACAAATCTAGGTGGCAACTTGAGGACAGAAACATACAAATAGCTTTCTGCCAGCTGATGCGTCCTTGCCAACTACACAAATGAAGAGCCTGTGAGGAGTCGGAGACTTTAGCTATCGAAGGCAAGAGATGATGTGATGCAGGAGAGAACTTTTGTGGGCACAGGTTATTTCGGGAAAGAAATTACTTGGAGAGGGAACACTTGGGCACAGCATTCCTCCTTCATTTGCACTGTTCAAGGATACACCTTTTACCTTCATTTTATAGCCAAAGCATGAAATACATGAAAATATTTACTTCAAACCAAGTAATGAAATTGAAAGGGCAGCACAACCCCCTCACTCATTTCATCCACAACTTCCCAATAAAACCTTCGGTTCTTCATCTTTCCAAGCTACTCACCTAACCTTCTGATTCACATTATGACACAAGCACTTCCCAAGCTGGTAAAGCAATAATTGCAGCCAGTGTGACAGCAGCAGAGTGGAGGCTACCATGGGGCACTCCTTGCCCAAGGATGACAGAAGCCCTGGGGATCTTTATTAAGCCTGGAGCTGAACAAACAGAAAATCATATTGGAAGCATGATTTCTCTTCTGGGAAAAAGAAGCACATGCACCAGGCCTGCTTGAATTAGTAGATGTCCTTATAAGCCTGATGAGACAGTCTATCTGTCGGCAAGCAGAGCATTCAGCTCTTTCCCTGCTCCCTGCCCACCTGCACAGCTCCAGCATCCCATTTCCCCAGGATATGGAGGCAATCCTCATCTTACCACAGTCAGAGCCCTCAGCATCCCTGATTTTTCAGAATTTTCTACTCAAAGATCCAACACCCACTACTGCTCCCAGACCACTAAATAACCTCAGTCACCTCACCCTGTGAGTGGGGTGGGGGTTGTTAATGTTCTTATTAAAGCCAGCATCAATGCTAAAACTCAGTTCAAAAACCTGCTCAAGGTTCCTGGACTTGCCTTCCTCTCCCTTTGGCCACTCACGTGCCACTCACTTTACAACTGGGATACATGGTAGGAACAAAAGCTAGTAGCAATGTTGGTTAAGGTCCTTTGCTTCTGGTGAGTTAGGCCACATCCCTTAAAAAGAGGCATCCAATCTTATGTAAAGATTTTAAGTGAAGAAGAAACCGCTGTAAAGATAATAAACAAATGAAAACTTAACAGGCAACAAATGTATATATCATGGCTACTGTAAATTTGTGTAATTTCAGCTTCCAAACACAGCATTTGTCAAGTTAAGGAGCAGTGCATGACTTGAACTCTCCCCCATAGGTCCTCATACACCATAATCTGTCAATTTTTAATCTTCTTTTGAATAGCAAGAAAATTCATCCTTTTAGCTCTTCTTCTTTCATTTATTTAAACCAGTCCTGAAATCCTTTCTACTTTATACTTGAAAGGGAGTCTTGACAGATGCTTGACCTTGACAGAGCAGGCACAGGAACCACTGTGGGCAACAGCAGTCCCATTTTTCCATACACATTTAGGGATCACATTGGACTTCTTCAGTGCAGCACTGCAGTGAGAGCCCACATGCAGATGCCCATCTACCACAACCTCTAATTTCTCTTCTAAGTAACTGTTTTCCGTAACACATAATTTCCATAATTCTCCCATCAGCAGGATTCCTCCTACATTTTGATTCCCAGAAGTCTTACACTGCATTTGATGTATTAAAGTAGAGGTTGTTGAAGCAAGCCCAGGTTATTATGACATCCAAATCAGTCTATGGGATAAGCTATCCTTACTATAATTCATTAAACAAATAACTATAATTTATTAAACAAATCATTTTTGTGCCACCTGCAAAGTTCAGCAGCCATAAATGTATATTAGTCTCCCAACTAATTGTTAAGGATACTGAGGCTACAAACAAGATCCTTGTCTGACTCCACTAGACACCCTGCTCAAACACTGGTGCAAGACTTGGTTCTTTTCTAGCCTTCTGGAATTTACCCCTATACCAAGATCTGACAAACAACAGTAACAAAGGCTCCGAGAGCATCAAGGTCAAGCCTTTTAAGACTCTTACATAAAAGTCACCTGGTCCTGCAGACTGATTTCAAGTATAAAGGCAAACAACAACATATCCACAATGAAGAATTTCACCTTTTCAATCTGAAACAATTCCCTGTTTTAAATGAACTTTTAACTGTGGCAGGTAATAACCTCTCTCTTATGGCTGCTTTGGCTCCAAAGAACTGGCAATTGAGTAATATGAAACCAGTTTTTAAAACTGGTTTAAAACAGGTCCAGGGAAAACCTGGGGAGCCACAGAAAGACCAATATCTGCACCATGGAAATCAGTAAGAACTACGAAAGACAACAGAGTATATTGGCATATGCACAAACATGGCATATTTGTGTGATGAAAGGAAGTAAGGTAGGACCAATACACCTATTTTAAGTCATTTTTCACAAAACTACTAGAGTTCTCCAAAGATGTAAAAAATAATGTGTACCATGGAATTTTTTTTAAATGAAGTCCACTTGGGTTTCCAAGAGGCATAGATAAATCTGTCATTCATAAGTCTTAAAAAACCTAAACTCCCAGAGGATAAAAATAAATGTCCTTGCAAGGATAAATAATTAGAAACAGATGGTAGGAGAATACTGTCAATTTTCCAGGCAGAGAGGTCAATGATGGAGTCCTGCAGGGATCTGTGCTGGAACTTGGGAGATGCTCACTTATTTATAAATGAGCTGGAAAACAGGGTAAATGGTGAGCTGATATTCATTCAGGGTAGCTAAGATAAGGGCTGACTATGAAGAAAGACTTTACAATACTGAGTGACTAGGCAATAAAAAGGCAAATTAAAGTCAATGTAGATAAACAAATATGAAGTTGTTCCTTTGAGGGGAAAAAACCTAACTACACAAAATGACATGCTCCAAGGTGACTATTACCGCTTCAGGACTGAGATCTTGGGGTCATAATAGGTAGTTCTGTGAAAACATCAGCCCACTGTTCACTAACAATGAAAAAGTGAGTACTATAAATTACTAGGAAAGGAACAAAGAATGAAAGAGAGAATATTTTTACGACACTGTATAAATGGCTGGTTTGTCTGTCTTGGATACTGCATGTAGTCCTGGTCCCAGCACCTCTGAAAGTACAGAGCAGACTGGAAGTGGCTGCAGGCAGGGATGATCCCAGGCATGGTACAACGCAACAACTAAGGAATGACTAAGAAACCAATGATTCCTCAGGTCTTGAAAACAGGTAACTGAGGGGACACAGCAAAGTTGTAAACAGGACCAAGCACAGGGAACGTGTCTGAGAGTCCCCTGTTCACAGCCTCTTCCAATACATACACTGGGGGCATCAAATCAAATGGGCAAGTACAAGGTATAAAACATAAAAAACCCTACTGAATCTTCATATTCAAGGTATTAAGCTGTGGAACTCCTTGATCTGGGGTACTGTAAACACTAAAAGTTTACACAGGTTCAGAAAGTGACCAAAGTCATAAAAACAGAAATTCCAGCAAGAGCTTTTAAATGCCAAGACTTATCCCATGACATTCCTGAACACAAGTGATGAAGGATAGAGAGTACCATGGGCAAAACGAGCTTTTGCTGCTTTGATGCCTCTGTGGGCTCATGTTACAGACCATTGTTGGAGATCGCTGGACTAGATGGGCCCTTGGTTTGACAAAATACAGAGTATTTATGTTCTTTTGTTCAACTGTCCTCTTATTGTGGGCACGGGCTTAAGCATCTCCTGAAAAACGTATATGTTGGTTTCATTCTACTTGTCCATAGGACACTTCCCATGCTTTTCTTTTGCTTTACTTTTCTCTTTCCTCTAACTTGCACCATTCTAGTAAAGAAGAAAAGTAATGATAAACGTCTAATAATGAAAAAAAATACAGTGACAGAACTGAAGCATTTCATTTATTTAACTTATAAAGGAATAAATCTCAGTAAATATCTTAATTTGTGAGGTTTCTTGCAAGCTTTAGATGCAGGGTAGTGAAGAGCAATAATGCCTCATTTCTCATGCTTTTACTAAGTGTTTGTGTTCTTGTAGCTGCTCCAATTAGGTAAGCGAATGTGCAAATGTTTGGACATAATATTTTGAAATTGCAGAAGGGGAGGCTAGGGGATGGAGAACGCGGCTGCCAACACTGGCTCTCAAGATACCAAGTGTACCCTGACAGCATTATGCACATGGAATAAAAAAAGCAGTCTAAGCCATGGCAAAATCATAAGGGAGTCTAATGTATGTTATCCTCACGTACACAAAGGAAACAGCTTTTTTCCTAGGATTTTTCTGCTTAATCATGTCATAGACATGACTAGACAGCAACAACAACTGAAAATGCACATGTCCAAGATATTATTTATCTTTTCCTTATTTAAAAAACACCTCTTCAAAAGGAGAGCTATATCATGCTGACCATTTATAATGACTCATGCAGGACAGAATGTGACCAGAATCATTCTTTTAAAGAAATTAGTTCCTAAGCTTTTATTTGCACTCCTAAAACAAGCATGATCCCATGTCGAAAAGCTGCCGCTAAGGAGATTTAAATTACATCAATTTTAAGTATTATTATGTGATCCAACTGAATGCTAACATTACTAAGGTACATAACAGCAAGCAAAACCAAAGCTATATTCACATACTTGTTTATTTTACTGCTTAAAGGTCATTTTTGTTCCTGTACTACACAGAACTATATGCATACATAGATGACATTACTATATTGTTATCTGTGAGATAAGCATCTTAAGCTTATTATTGCCTACCACATATAATCTCAAAACAGTAGAAGAATAACAGAAGTAGGTCATATAGCTCATAGAAAACCTATCAGAACTCATTATAACTCTCTCATCCTGCACATTGTATTCTAAGTTTTCCTTCTGTTCCACCACCATTGCTTTCTTCTTCAAAGGACGCAACCTGAGCCAATATGGATTTTGTGATTGTTTTCTTTCCCTTTGAGGAAACTTTTTTTAGGTAATACATACATGAACAGTAAGGTAAATGCTGGATTAAGGTACAACATTCAGCACACAACAATGTCAGGCTCTTTCAACATCCAGCATTGTTCCAGTTCTTCCAGGGAACTGATGTACAAACTGGGACAGATGGCCAATAACCACTTGGCTATGCACGTATTCCCGTATTATTTTAATTTTGGAGGTAAGCAGTCTGAAAAGTGATTCTACTGATGATGTAAAACTCCTTTTGTTGACTTCTAATTCCACAACATATCTACCAGCTTTGGAGATGACAAAAACTCTGTGTTATTTTGCCTGAAAACATATCCTCACTGTCACGCCTGCACACGTGCAGCATGGTATAGAGTGGCTGGGCTCCTGTAGATCAGCTGCATGCAAAGGTTTCTAAATGTTATTCTTCACCTGTGCAGAAATGCAGCAAAGGAATCAGATTTGTTTTTATCTACCTTGCACTAGCTTCTTTTGGCATGAAACAGTGGGACTATATAAATAAAACATCATTATGTCTAATGTTGGAAAGTGTAAGAGATTTGGAAACTGTGCTGTCCTGCTGCATACTGGGCATGAACAAAACAAGCCGAGGATGCACCAAACCAGTGAATATTCATGCCACCTTTTACCAGCGGAGCTATAAGGACACAAGACAGCTGAAAGCAAAAGTCCTTAATGGAGCAGAGGTGCAAAGATGTCAGTGGTGCAAAGATGAAACACTTTGCTTTGCCTGGAGCCAAGTGACACAACTGTGTACAATTAATAAGATCATATCAGAATGTGTGTTTCTGAAAGACAAAGTAGTCACCAGCATCAGAAAGGATTCCCAATGCAGAGCTAATAAAACCAGCCTAGTCTCACTGGAATTGAGGAAATACCTATGAACCTCAAGTGACTGCAGATCAATCTCCAAGTGACAAAGAAAGAAACCATATGGAAACTTAAGTGACAGAAACTGCATAAAAATACATGTAACACATAAAAAGAGCATCGCAGAGAGAAATGGTTAAAGCTGTTTCATACAAACCAGAAATTTCCACTAAGCCTCACAGACTGGGTGACAAACTGAGCAATGCTGAACCTGCTCAGCAAACAGCTCAGAATTATTATTGCTCAGAAACTGAAATGAATGTAGGTCAATTAATGGGACTGCAAAAGTGATTGTGAGCCCATTCTGGAACCATTTTACCCTGTTTCCCTAATAGCTTATTCCTGCAAAGCCAAAAGTTCTCATTTTCAGGGTTTTATCGGGAGGACATGGAGAAGGTACTTGGATTTTAGTCTTTTTTTTTTCCAAATTACTGAAAAACACTGAAACATTTTACTACCATCTCAACTCTACAGACTATTATTTTCTACTCTGCCACCCAGCTGCACACAAATCACCAGCTCTCTGCTAACTCCGAGGGAAAGCCGTGTTGGAAATGCAAAGAGGGATGTCCTGGTGTTCTCCCTCTTTCTTATCATGCGCTTTCCCCAGGGAGACACTACATGTGATGGGGAAAGTCAAATGAAGTCAGGAGCCCTTCTGAATCAAAACCATCAACGGAAATGATTTTTTTCTCTTTACACTGCTAATATACAGAGGAAAACAAACCTTGAGAACAAGGGGGACAGACCCCAACCAAAACTCAATGTATGCAACACCCAACGACCTCAGCTGCCCTTCCAGTTGGCCAGCAGAAGACTTCGCCATCCCCTCCCACGGAACTGAAGTGGGCTCTGCCCTGACCAGGTGGAAACCTGGGCTCAGGACTAACCTTCAACAGGCAGGCACTTGCCTTCACCCACTGTCGCCTGCTCGAAGCGTCCCCACGGTCCCCACTGCCATTTTCTCCTGACCTTTAGCGACAGACCGAGCGCTGGAGGACAGGCTGGGGCTGTTTGACGCTCACGGGTCGGGTCACAGGCCGAAACCGGACAGCTTCTCCGGATAGCCCTGCTCTCCGGGGGGGTGCAAAGGGCTGAGCCTGACACGGCCCACAGCCGGTACGCCCGCGGGCGGCCCGGGGCAGGCACTCGCAGCCGCTCCGNCACCCTCTCCCGGCGCCGCAAGTTTCTCCCAAGCCGCCCGTGCCCCCAGCGGGGCCGGGCTGGGGAGGGTCGGGCAGGACAGGGCGGCGCGGAGTCCCCCCCGGGCCGGGGCCGCTGCCCCCACTCACCCGAGGTCAGCTGCATCCAGGCACAGATCTTGTAGACGGTGGCTGTGTTGCAGAAGAAGAAGAGGATGAAGCAGACGATGCAGGCGATGATGAGCATCATCGAGAGCCCGATGAAGAAGGAAGCAGCTTTGAAGGCTCCCGAGGGCAGGCTGGAGAAGTCCGTGAAGCTGCCCCGGCAGGTGAGTTCCCGGCTGAAGCCGTTGCCGATGCAGTAGTGGAAAAGCCCGAAGTAGCCCGCCTGCGGGGTGTCCACGCCGTCCCCGATCCAGTAGGGCTGGATGAAGCACACCACGTTGACGATGGCAAAGCAGATGGTGAATATGGCCCAGAGCACGCCGATGGCCCGCGAGTTCCGCACGTAGTTGGTGTGATAGATCTTGGCCGCCTCCTGAGCCGGGAGCATCCCCGCTGCTGCCGCTCCTGACGAGCCTGCTCCCGTCGCCGCCGTCCCTGCAGCCGCTCCGGGCATCCTCGCCGAGAAGATCCCNGCCGACGGAGGCACGGCCCAGGCGCCGTCCCTGAGCAGCGGCAGCTGTTGGCGCCCCTTCGCCGGGCGGGCAGCTGGCGGGAAGGGAGAGCCCGCTGGGCGCTGCCTCCCCTCAGCCCCTCCGCCGGGCGGCTCCCAGGGCGCCTCTCCCGGCCGGGGCAGCGGCGGTCTGGTTGCTCCCTGCGCTGCCCATGCTGCGTGTCCTGAGAGACACGGTCGGGCAACGAATTGCAAAGTTTAAACCCTGTGTGTGTGGTTTCTCCGTTCCCCCACAACAGATCAGCCCGTGTTCAGCCGGGGGCTGTAACTGCTGGATCCCCTGTGGGGGGTGAGCAGCAGCCTCCTGCCCTGGCACAGGTGGAGCCCGCAGACGCTGTCCCCTGCCTGAAGCAAACCTTGGCTGGGGCAAAGTCTTGAGCCTGGGGTATGCAGAGATCACCAGGGACTGCTCCTCACCTCAAGAGGTGGGATGGTGGCCATGGAACGCAGGGCAACCATGGGGCCAGGGTGGCTGCCCTCGGCATGGGTGAGTCAGGTGGCACCAGTGGAGAAGAGCAGCTCTACTCCAGTCAAGTGACTCTGGCCTGGCCCCCAGTGTGCTGAGCGTGTTGGCGTGCAGCAGTGATTAGCATATATTAATGAGCAATTAGCATCTGGTAATAATAATTCCTATGCCAGTGACACTTGGATTTGCAGTCCCCGACCTGTGCGTTGAGCCTGAGTTAATAGCAGTAATTGATGGCAGGAACATGCAGCGCTTTGAGGGTTGTCCTCTCCTGGGATGAACTGGCAGCCAGAGCAGAGGGAGGCTTGGGTGAGCGAGTGGCCGCGACAGCTGCCATCCGGGGCTGGCTGTGCTTGGTGCCGGCAGAGGGCCGCACGCAATTAAATACTACTGCTTGTCAGCACCCGGGAGAAGGGCAACTCGTGGAAATTACTCCTGGCTTCACTAAAATTTTTTCATCCATTTCAGACAAAGTTTGTGCCCCTTGACTGCCAAAAACCAGGCACAGCCCAATGGCGTGAGCACGCCAGCCCTCCCCACGTTTGCCACAGAGGGGCTAGGAAGAGGCAGCACCTGCTAACAGGTTTTCAGGCCCCTGTGCTCACATCCAGGACAGAGTCAGAGCTTTGAAAGCTCTTACTGGAGGGTGGGAGCACAAGGGGAGCCACCTCAATGCAGTCACAGTTACCCTGCCCCTGGGAGCGCTCCCCTCTTGGAGGGCAATAGGGTGGCACACGTGGCGTAGGCTTGCTCAGACACAGGCAGCATGGGCAATGTGGACCCCCAGTACTCACGCTTGCCTCACTTCCTTATGGAGGTTGGTCCAAGAGTGCAAACTACAACTAAAATTCCCAGAGATTCAGTTCCCAGCAGTTCCAGTGCTGACAGAGGTGCCCATGTATGCTCCTCTGCCTCATCGTGCTCCTACTGCAGTTGCTGCACGTGACCAGACTACTCATAGGCTGCCTTCAGAGAATAACTGAACTTGATCCAGCCTCGAGCTGCAGGAGGAGCGATGGTCTTTCCCTTCAGTGCTCGGTCCTGTTTTCTTCAGGCTGAGGATAGCTGGGTCCCAGGGCTCTGTGCAGGATGCCTGTCTTCCTTGTTCTCTAAGGGGCCATCAAGTATGAAGACAGTATGAACCAGACCTTAAAGGCAGGAGGAAGCCTCATGTGGCCGGAGACGAACCATTTAGGAATGGAGGTCATTCTGAGAAACCAAAAAGAAAGGAGGTACTGGGGAAAATGGGAGGCCAAATGGGAGGTCAGGGATACTGGCCCACGAATGTGCACACAAGGAAGATGAAATCTGGAATTGGTGTGGCAGAAGGAAGAGATACAGACCTGGGAAGGAGCTGGAAGAGAAGAAATGAGGTGCTTTGCTGAAGAAATGGGCCAGGGGAGCTGAGGAGGCCAAAATACTGAGATTGGAGGAGAAATCAGGGAAAGAGGGTCAGACTGGGAAATGTGAGAGCCAGTCTGGGCAAGAAAGGAAAAGGCCAGATGCAGAGGAAGAAACTAGGATTCTGCTGACAAGCTGAGTAGAAGAGTGTTGGAGACACGGTTGCCTGCATCCAGGCAGTGGCTGATTTGGATGTCCTTTCTGGCCTCCAGCACCAAAAGAGCACATATTTCACATGGACTCTAAGTGATACCCACTAGTCCTTCGGTTTAGTGCATCAAAAATGGGAAAATGGTACTAGATGTGCATTTTTGGGGTCACTTGAATCCCTCTGGTTATGTCCCTCTTCAGAGCTTTAGTCACACTCTTTAGCATGACTTATTTCTTCAGAATACCCAAAGGCAGGCTCAGGAGGTGTTTTTATGGTTCTTATCACAATTATATGTGTGCTTCATCATATTAGAAAATACCACCTCTCTATGGGTTAGAAGGTTGGTATATTCTGGAAAGAAGAGTTAAAAGGCAGCTGGGACCTCATTTCTCAAAGCAGAGCTCCCATGGATTTCGGTTGCAGCAGTTGTGCAAATGAGGCCCCAGAAGGAGCCACACTGAGTTGCTGCTCATCTATAAAAAGTTTTAAGCATCTTGCCTGGCATCACACAAGAATTCTGTGGCAGAATCAGGGATGGTTTCCAGCTTTTCAGGACAGCTTTCATCATCTTAATCCTCAGAAGATTATCCTTTCTTTTTAATAACTTTGTTATACCTTCACTCTTTTTCTCCCTGGGAATTAACTGAGTCCCACCCCTGTGGCTGCCATCTAGTCTCATCTAAAGAAATCCAAGTCTCAAGCCAGGATTTTCTCCAAAAGTTTCTCCAACAGGTGAAACAGGATTCTCATCATTCTGATCTTTGTGGACAGCAGACGCTGCCTCACGCACCTGATGAGGCAGGATCCTCTTTACCGATTAGCATGTGAGCATGCAGCACAGAACAAAGGAGATGTAAATCAAGTGGCATGGGTAGCTCCTTTTTTTGGCACATCCTCTTCAGCACTGGACTTTACAACCATGATACTGCTTTTTAAAACATTTTTGTGTGTGTTTATGGTTAAAAATAGGGAAGTTTAGAGAGAACTTAGATAATCTTTAAGAGTATACTTTATGGCCCAAATTGACCCTGGCCATACTATTGATCATTTTATCTGATCACAAACGTGCTCATTTTTTGTATGTGCAGATCATTGTACAGAACACAAAATAAAAGCTTATTATTTGGTTAATGTTTCTAATTGCACCATTTATCTTTGGAACTAGTTGATTATTTGCAGAGGTGGAGCAGCATTGAAGACCTGCTTGAATGTGTTTAGAGTGCTGTGGGGAAGGGCTGTCTGTTGTGCCGAGGAAACCCGTGGATATGGTGGGTGAGAACAACAGATGAATGCAGTTGCTGGGCTGTGGGCGATGTCTGGCAAGAAATGCACATCTGGGAATTCATTGATATTCATGTGGTGTGAAACTAAGAGAAAGATAGTGGGGAGAAGGACTGAATACATGGGTGGAGAGGAGTTAGCAAGAGAGAGGACTTACACAGAAAATAAAGATGCCTGTGAGGAGGGAATGGGGTAGCAGGAAGTTATGTGATATGAAGAAATAGCAATAAAGGTGTCTGACAATGAATGATCAGTTTTGTGCGGCTGGACCCTTCTGGGGTGACAGTCAAAGGAACTGTGAAAAGCTGTTGAACGCATGAGAACATGCCCACCCAGACACATGCAAACTTCCATGGGAGGGAGACATCCCAGTTCCCCCATTCACTCTCGCCCACCCTTCCGAGCAGTTTCCCCCACATAGCCCCCTTAAAATACAGCTCTGCCTTAGAGGTTTTTATTCCCCAGCTTCACAGAGTTGCCAGGTAGCTTTTCATATCTGCAGCTGCATGTAAGAGAACATGAACTGCTCCACTTCTCTGGGACCTTCCTCCTAGGTTTCTGTGGTGTCACTCACTGGCTATCAAGTTCACCCAATGCCTATCGACAGCTGGTAATTTCACTCTGAGCCCACTTAAATAGCTACATATAACTATTATAACCTTTTAACACAACTGATATGGGTATGTCCAAGGAACAAACTCATCTGATTTGGATTGGCCTAAGTCCTGAGGCTGGAAGAGGAGGAAGGCAAGTCTTGGTAGTCTTGAGGCTGCTCCAGCTTGTGTTCAAGGATGTGGGGCATCCAAAACAGAAGCCAGAAAAGCAGAGAGTCTCCACTCTGCTCCCCTCCTTTTTTGTGCTGTGAGCTGAAAGTGGGACAACACTAAAGGCCAAGAAGGAATTTTCGTGCCATTTCACTGATGACAAAGGTAACCTAAGCATGTTTTGAGTGTGATTACAGCTTAACTGGGTTCCAGCAGTGGTAGGTAGCATCTTAAAGCATGTGCCAGTCCAGATTAATTTTTCCTTTGTCCCAGCTGGAGCTGGCTGCAAAGTCACTGGTGTGTTTACCTGGAGCAGCAGAGTGATTCCCTCTGAGCCTGAGACCGGGGCTGTGGAGGGAGCGCTGGGAGCCCAGGCAGCCCCAGTGTGCAGCCCCATCACCATGGCAACCCACAGCCTCGCCACTGATGAGCTCTTGCTGTCTATCAAAAAGCATTAACTTTTATATTATGTCTTTTTTATTATAGTTTCTGCACATTTTGGCTTTCCTTCCCCCCTGGGGCCCAACTGCACTGATGAAATGTTCCTTCTTAGGGAGTGGGAAATGACATTTCTTTCTATCTCTGTAGTGTTTACAACTGTGGGAGAGGCACAGCAAAGGGCTGGCTGGAATTGCTCTTAGCAGTGCCAGTGAAACTGCTGTTGCTGTCACTTTTTCAGTCAGAAACGGTCCAATTTAGGCCTACCATAACAATTAGAGAGTAACTTAAAAGATTTGCCTTGCTTCTCTTAAACTTAGTCCTGCTCTTGTTGGTGATAGTGGAGGGGGAGCCCTGTGGAGTACCCATAAAGCAGGGCAGAGACAGGAAGCACAGTGTGGCCCTGCTGGAGCTGCATCCCAAGCGGGTTGCAGGACTCAGTATCCCAAAGAACTGGGGAACGGGATGCAATCATCAGGAAATAGTCACATATCCCAAAGTCTGCACTGAACCAAGGTAGTTGTCTGCAAATGACAGAAGTCCACTTAGGCAGAAAGAGAGGGGGCTGGTGAGAGAGCGATGGTCAGGCAAGGAGCAATGGCTGCAGTGAGGGGGAAAGGATGTGAAGAAGGTGAGAAGTACCTGGGTTGCACGTGGAAGCAAAGATTGAAAGGAAGAAAAGATCCCACCAGTTTTTAAAAGAAATAAAAGCATGGAAAAGGGACTAAGTAGCAGGGTTCCCAGGCATGGCAGAAGATTGGGCATCATAACCCAGAATAGGTTCACTTGAGAAAAAAATAGGATGAACAGTGACTGTTGAAGGGGAAAGCAGGTGGAAGTACAGATGAACACAGTGAAGTAAGTACAGGGAATGTGGGAACACAGGCAAAGAAGATATCTCGGTGCACTCTCATACACAACTTGGCTATGACCTGCTTCAGCTTCCTCCCCTCAGCCTGTCTAACTTGGAGGAATTGCAGAATGGCTCTTAAACACACTGGCTAAAATAAAACACTTTACGGGCCACTTGGGAGCTTGGGATCTAAACTTTCCAATACCTGCCTACCAAGAAATGCTTCCTCTTGGGGCCCACTAAGCTATCTTAGAATGCTAAGGGCGTTCTGCATGGCTCAGCACAGCATCTAGGGCTTCTCTAAGCAAGTCATCTCACTCCCAACAGCAACCACACAGTGCAGCACCCCGCCTTACTAGCATAGCCTGCTTGTCAGTGCTGCTAATTAACCCAGACAGAGATTTCAGGTGGCCTGCTGTGTCCTGCCATTCAGAGACACCATCAGAGGCTCCTCATGAAATGATGGAAATTTTGCCTCTCTTGCTGTGGCAGCGCTTTGCCAGAGGGTCAGTAGATTCAATACTAAAGGTGCTGTGAAATACTGTGCTGCAGGCTATATACTGTACATCTTCAAAGGTAGCTGTACAGTTAAGGCTGGTGTCTAGACATATTTTTCATATATTAAAAGTTTAGTTAAGATATGTCTTCTAGACTGGAATTCACATGGAGAAGGACTTCTATTTCTCTAGACCAGCCCAGCTTAAGATAAGTACATAAACTCTCCTGCCAACAAGATGCATTCTAGGTTTTCTTCCCAGACCCCCAGGCATCATGTGTGTGGCTGCAGCTTTGCTATCATCAACATTCAGCCATTTGAATAAGGACTATATGATGCTAAGCATAACATTGAAGAGGCTTTCAAAAATTGTAACTACCAGTGCTGAAGTCCCTCCTCGGCCCTTAACAAGGTAATATTAGTGCAGTTAGGATGTGACTTACAATCTTTTCAGGTAATCTTTTTTTCTCAGTGGAGAATGACTAAAAATATTCTGTCTCACACTGGATATAAAAAAAAGATGTTTTAAATAGATTCACATTCTAATCCAATTAAATATATGTTACATTTATTTAAAAATATTTCTTCCTGAGAGGTTAAACAGGCCACTGAGGATATAGCAAGAGAAGGATCTTCTGATCTCAAGTAAGTCAGAAGCTGGCCAGTTACTTTACCCTAGTGACAAGCCAATTAGGATGCTGCATAGTGTTTCTGCTTGTTTCTAATTTTAGAACTATACAACGGGGAGGCAAAAGTAGGTGATATTAACTCCTCTGGCATTGATCTTCTAGAATCATAGCTGTTCTGCAATCTAATATATTTTCAGGAAAAGCAGGAAAATTGCCACTCTTCTAGGGTAGGAAATAGGGACTATGCAGACCTTTCTAACATACTTAGCCTGATCAATACTTGGACAGAGGAATCTGCAAGGGAAGCTTAGGAGCTGCAGAGAGTGATTTTGATGCTGCACAAGATGATAGTCCAGCATAAAGTGAGCGTTCAACCCAGCATTACACAATATGGCACAACTAAATCTGCTGTGTTTCCAGGAGTGTTTATGGTAAAATGTTTAAACATACTTAAGTGACCTGCCAGTAAATCAGCATCTCAACCTGGAACAGACGAGGGAAGGAGATTAAATGGAGAAAGTATGGAATTTCTCTCTTTCAGAGTATCTCTGTGGCATAATGCAGTGCCATTCAGGGATATCACAGCTACTGCAAGCAGTGTGGTCACATTAGCAAGATGCTAATGTGATTAATTAGCCCTGATGACAAGCAGGTTATACTAACCTGGGCACGGCATCATGCTTATCTACTTAACTGCTTAAGTCTCAAGGGTGCTTGCAGCTCACTTAGGTTAATCTAGTGATTTAATAAGCATATAACCCATTTCATTGTTCAAGCCATTAATAACAGTATTGACTAACACCAAACCCAAGGCAGACTCTTGTGGAACTGCTAAAGATATACACATTCAATAGAACAGTAAGCTACAAGTAGTTCCTCTTTTAAAGTGTTCCTTGCCACCTACCTATGCCTTGACCTTCCAGGAGCTTCACCTAAACAACCTTTTCTCATCTGGCTATGAAAATACGACATAAGAGGACATTAAAAGCCTTACAGAGTCAAGATATAGGACACCTATATCTTTGTCTTTATCTACAAGGCAAGTTATCCTGTAATAGAACAGAATAAATTAAATTTGACAAGATTGTTCCTTGATAAATCCATGTTAGGTGTTACTCATCCCTGTTTTATCTTCCATGTATTCATAAAAAACATTGTTTATATCCATATTATTATAGGAATTAAAGCTTGTCAGACTGAGCTGTAACTCCGTCAATTCTGTTCTCCATGTTCAAACTCCTCCCTCATCCTTTTCTAAACACAGACACTATATTTGTCTTTTTATAATCTTTCTAATATTCTAAAACTTCTCATCCCCCATGCATAACATGATATTGCCTCAGTCTCTTGCCTGTAAGATTTACAGTTCCCTCAGTAATTTCCATGGGCTCCCCTGATCTGTAAACCTNGTACCTTTGGTGCCGTGTGGGCACTGATAGTCATAACAAGGGTGTGTGTTATCAACACTCTCTGGGTCCTAGTACTGCTGCATGAAGGCTGTATGGGGAAAATCAGCTCAGACAGACCCACTACACTATCTAAGTGTTCTCTAACCTATTCCTACTCCCATTCCTATTCCACATCTGGAGTTTTACCTCTGTATAATGATGCTAACAGCATTAACCATGTGATCAAATTTAACATTCTTGATGAAGCAAAAAAAACTCACCAAATTTTGGTTCTTGTGTCATCTATTACAAATTTTCCCTTTCCACTGAAAAGGAAAACAACACTTTCTGTAGTCTCTTGCTCTTTCTTCTGTTGCTAACGGACTTCTGTTTTAGCCCCAGGCTGTCATTTGAATAAATGTTTACTTCACATCTACTGCCAAAATGATCTTTGGCCCAAAAATGTCTCGAAACTAATTTTTCATCTTAATGGTGGTACTGAGGTAAACAGATCTTGAGGGGAGCCAACACTTAAATAGCTCTGAAAAAAGTATCAAGAGTTTCACAGTGGGAAATTGGCAATATTACACAGTCTTTGAGTGTACATATAATGTTGGGGACAATAGATGCAGATGGCCACTAATATGAAGGGGCTAATGAAAGCAAAGAGTGGTAAACAATAGGAGTTTAAATAGTGTATTTTTTTTTCCAACATACTTCTTGTCAGTGAAATGGCTACAGGAGAGAAGGGCGATAGCATTCTGATTTTGTTGAAGAACATGATACTACATTTTGTAGTATCTTGTCCAAAATATTTTAAGTGACTTGGATGGTCTCATTACAATGTGTACTGAAAACCTTTTCAAAGACAATTAAAATAATCAAACTCGACATTTAACCATGATGGAGCAATATTTTGTCATGTACCCAGTGAATCTTTGTTAGGGACAATTTTGATTAATCACTTCATTATCTGAAGGAGGCAATAAACATCATGTTAATGAAACTTACAGTAGAGGCTAACTAGTTATAATCACCATTAACAGTAGAAAAAATTAAGGAGAACTTATGTGAATGAAAATGTCAGAAGATATGATCTGAGGAAGACCACAAGTTATTATATCTGGTAAAAGTCTCCATAAAATAGGAGAAAACTGTGGAGAGCAGTGTTTTGAAAGAGAGGCACTTATTTATAGTGAATAGAGTTGTGAGAATAATTGATTTTTCTGTTTAGTGGCCAAAATGAAAATAAATTAGAGAAAACTAATATCCAGTCAGATACATTACTTGCTTTTCACATATTTTTACCATTTATTAACACTAAACATAGATCAATTTTAGACTGAAGCGGTATTAGATTACAAACCCAGAACCATTTCATTTTGAAAATATTGAAACAGAGCAATTCTGGTTGCTTTTTTTTGGTACTATTACTCAAAATGAATTTCTCAACATGTGAATTGATTTTTGATTCATAACGTGTCTTTCTCAGAAATGAATGTAATAGACTCATTTGCAAAACACAGGTTGTACCAATTCACCCAGAACACCCTTCCTTCATACCAAAAACTTGTGCTTGGTCTTTAGGGTATGCATTTAGGAAGACATCTCAGTTTGGGAGCTCTCCTTGTCATACTACAAATCCCATTTGGTCTTGTGAAAGTCCTGCAGAAGTCATAGTGGGCTGCAGTCCCCACCTGAAAGCCCCAGTCTGGTCCTTGCCAGCCCCCTTGCCAGGGATGGAGTAGAGGGGACAAAGCAGTTAGTGGCCAGCAGCACCATGCAGCTCTTTCCTGCTGTGCCGGGGAGGTGTTTAGCACAGGGCCATGCAGGATGTCTCTCTGTAGAAACCTGCAGTGGGCAGAGGCCAAAGCTGATGTTTGCCCTCAGCCTGTGGCACCTCTGTCCCTGCCACTGCCATGGGAAATGCCCTGGCCAAGATATAAAGGGCTGGCATGCTTCGGCTGGGGAGACCTGGCAGAAGGAGGTTGCCTTCAGGCTTTGGCTGCTTCAAATGTTGCAGCTCATAAATGAAAACAATTCTGAGTAAAAAATAATGTGGTTGTTTCCTTTGTAGCGCTCCTTGCTGTGCCTGCCCTGTGGGCCCCAGAGCTAAGGACAATAGGTTGTCAGAAGCTAAATGTGGGTCTTGAAATCAAGATACTACACTGAAATATTAGGTGTATTTTGCAGATTTACTTGTCCAGAAAAGTGTCTAGGGACAGCCTGCAACAAGACCTCAGACAAGATTTAGGATATCATATAATGGTAATTATTTGTCTAAATTCAGCTTCCAGGCATTAGATTTTGTTGTACCTTTGACTAATAAGTGACACTGTAATGTATCAGATGCTATCTTCTTCCCACGTAAAGACCTTGATCAAGGTACTTCTCACTCTGAAAAAGCCAAGCTGCCAGAGATGCTTAATCACTGTAATATGCACTTCCCAGGTTTTAGATTACTCACTTGTCTCGTTTCTTAACCTTTGCCAATTTATCAATAATCGTTTGACTTTTGAGATGGAAGAAACATTCAGACTGGCCCACAGCATCATTACCTAGGAAATACAGAATGAATGATAGAAGCAGCAAAGCATCTGCCCTGGGACCACTTTTTGGTAACAGGGTGAATGCTCCGAGTCCTGCTCAGGCCAAGGGCTCCATTTCAGCAAGGCTAAAATGTTCTTGTTTCCCCGTCCAGCCCTGCAGCAGCAATCTTATCATCAGTGCTTTTGTTCAGCTGATTGATCTATCATGACCCATGAATATTTTCATTCCTGTTTATCCTAATGCAGTGCCTGACTCTTCACAAGCAGAACTGCAAGCTGTGTTTAGAGATACATTAACCTTTGTCTGACTCTGTTAAAGGAAGAGATGTAAAACCTCATCTCTGTCAAAAGCAGCAATAATCTTGTCATTGGCTGCAGGAGGCTTTGTTTGGTTTTGTTGGCTTTTTTAGCTCTACAATATGTCTTCAGTTTATAGAGTGGTCCAGAATCACATTGCATAAGTTCTCATCATGATTTGCTATTTTGCTAGTGTGTGAATTTTTGCAAAAACAAAACAAAACAAACAACAAACAAACCACATCACCAAAAAACCCCACAACAGCTTGGGCCAGGCACTCCTCGCTGCAGAGCTTTTCAGAGACACCTTCTTCCATTAAGTATTCTCTTAAAGAAATACCCCATAAAACATATCAGTTACTTTTTAATCCGGTTAGTACTTGTCATATTGATATTGAATTGTGTTCATTTTCAAATCAAAATGTCACACAGTAGGAGGTTAGATGCTGTATGGAATTCTTATTCTGACACACACAATCTGACAAAATCCCATTTCCCATTCTTTTGCTAGGAATCATTGACTGACCCACAATTTGCTGGCCATCCATTTAGCATGATTAAAGAGTGCTGCATCGGTTTTGAACCGCGTTTCTATTTCTCCAGGATCTATAAAGAAAAATGAACATTAGTGGTTTGCAGAGTTTGCTGCTTTAAGTATGTGCTCAGTAATCTCAAGAATGTCGGGAAAGCTTTGCAACAAGTCTAATTAAATCCCAACTCTTCTATAAAGCAGACAAATGGAATTAAAGACCTCACTACAAATCACTTCCAATTATTTGTAGACAGCCTCTTTTGTACAGACCTCACTTGGATTTTCATCTCCTTCAGTCTGCTCCCAGTGATGCTGGATGCATGACAAGGAATAAGGAACTGTGAAGTCCCACAGTATGATCTTCTTCTGATCTTAACACATTCTCTATGCTTTGGGTTGCACTCCACATCCACAGTGTGCTCCACCACCAAGGTCAATATTGGTGATGGGATTGATTTTTGTGCCGAGAGTAACAAAAGTGAAAATTTTGAAATCATTGGAAAATTCAGTTCATAAATGATATGAACTTATTGCATTCAAATTCCTGCAGATAACATTGGGACCTCAGACACTGTCATTTCTCCCCATTTTAACAACAACATGGTATGTTTACAATTTTGCAGAATGTATAGGAAAAGAATAAAAAGTTAGGAGTTTTCTCTATTTCAGAATAATTGCATTTCTGTGAAATTCAATTACGCTGAAATGTGTTAAAAGTTTACATTGATTTCAATTACATTTGAAATGAAAAATCAAGACTGAGATGGAATCTTCCTTATATTTAATTCCTTACAATCATCTTTGCTACTGATATATTTAGATGCTTCTACTACATGTTTACTATTTTTCTTGCTTCACTTTGTGCACTGCCGCAGAAGTTTGAAAAAGGTTGTTTACTAACCTGTAAGTTACAAATCCTTTGCAAACCACGAGCTACATAAAATATTGAATAAGGTGTGCCTTCCTTTCTCATGAGACATCTATAAATAAATTATTCTGCTTAAATTGGATGAAGATGTTTATCTAATACATCCTGGCACCTCTGAGGTGGTTCAAAGGGCAGCAGTGCTGAGCACTGCCATGCTTTCAGCCTGGTCCCTACCTTCAGGCTAGGGACCTCCACCCTGGCAGCAGAAGTTTGTCCTCCGGAGCTGCCAATCAGAGACGGGCAGGCTGTCAGACCTGATGCAAAGAGTGCAGCCACCTTCATAAGCAGCTACAAATGTTTTGTTGCCCTAGGTAACACCTTATCCCTTCTGCTCTGCAAACCTGACCCAGCTGACAGCTTCACACTGCAGCTTCTGGTCCCTCTTCTATATTCCATGGTGTGAATTGCAGGGGAGCCAGAGCCTCCTCTTCTGATATATTGGTTTTTTTTGGTTGGTGTCCTTGTCTGCACATTTGCTGTTCCTTATTCTAGGGTATTTTTACTCTTTTCCAGGGCTGCACTTTCTGCTCTGTATCCTTTTCCTGCTACCAAACTTCCTTCCAGCCATCTGGATGCTCAGCAAAATCATTTCTTGAAGAGTGGGTGTCCTTGCCTCAGGCCACAGTTGGTCTCAACAAGAACCTTGGTGACTTCCCACCCTGAGTTACAGTGGCACATCCCATGCTGCCTCTGTGGCAGCCAGTAAGTGACAGTGGCACCATCCTGCCACTGAAAGAGCAGTTGGCAAGCTAGGGGAGCACAGGGAGGCTGCAGGCTTCTCATAACAAGCAGGAACTCATCCCTTAGGTACACAGGAGAAGGAGTAAGCTGTGACTCTGAACCTTGTCTAATCACTCAATAGTTACATGTCACATCCCCTTTGCCACCTGGATAACTGGCTGATTCCCTTCTTGCTCTCACACATTTATCCCATGGCTCTTGAACTGCCATGTGCTGGGGAATCCTTGCTTATGGCTGCCTGCACAGGCTGAGTGAAACACACTCCTGAGATGGTTTTCTCAGTAGTGCTGCAGCAGAACAGCCCCTGTGCTCCAGGCAGAGCCGTGCATGGAGCACCAACCTTTTCCAGCTTGCAGACCCATACACATTTACCAGGGAAGGTACAGAGCTGGTATAGCAAGTTCTCATTGACTGACAATAGACTCGATTTTCTTTGTCACTTTTTGCAGACATTTCAGAAAAAGCCCATAGTCAGGTGGTTATCAACAGACCACAGTCCATCTTCAGCAGGCTGTGACTTATTTTGTATCTACCTTTCAGGAGAAAGCAGAAATCATAGAATCATAGAATTGTCAGGGTTGGAAGGGACCTTGAAGATCATCTAGTTCCAAACCCCCTGTCATGTGCAGGAACGCCTCTCACTAGATCAGGTTGCTCACAGCCCCAGCCAGCCTGGCCTTACAAATTTCCAGGGATGGGGCTTCCACCACCTCTCTGGGCAACCTGTTCCAGTGTCTCACCACCCTCATGGTGAAGAACTTCTCCATAACATCTAATCTGAATCTACCCACCTCTAGTTTTGACCCATTCCCCCTAGTCCTACCACTATCCGACATCCTAAAAAGTCCCTCCCCAGCTTTCTTGTAGGCCCCNCAAGCCTGGTCCCAGTACTGATCCCTGAGGGACTCCACTTGTCACGGGACTCCACTTGGACACGGCCCCTTTGACAGCCACTCTTTGTCTGTTCCCAAAACTCCACTGATAGATCCCGATCTTTATCATGCTAAACATCCTACTTATGCCTCCTAAGACACAGCTGCTGCCACGTCAAATGTGGGCCATTTGCTTTACTCAAAAGCTGAAATGACATGAGCAAGTGGCTCATGCTTGCAGAGCTCTGGTGGCTCCAGGACTCGGCAGCTTGTGTCCTGTCAGCTCCAGGACCATGACATGGGTACACAGGACAGAAAAAGGACTGGAAAAAGTTGTTTATCAGGTTTCATGCTGCCAACAGAAGTTGTGTTTAGGAGCATGCAGATATGCTGAGCTGGCTTTCTACATAGATGAATCCCTTAATTTAACAAAAATTTAGCTGAGCAAAAAGTTTTCTCCCCATCCTTGTTTTTTTTCACTATTGTTCAGAGCAGGGAAGCTCGCATAGAAATCTGCCTGCAGAGATATTTCCTTAAAGACCTTTTTTCGACTGCCTCTTCCTTGCTTTTTTACATGGACAGTGTATGATAATATTTGGCCCTCAAGCAGAGATTTAAATGCTTCCTACAGGAATTCAATGGATAGTTCCTCTTCTCTCAGTGTGAAGTATGTCCTTGTTCCCTGAGTGGTATGATGTTTAAATATTTTATCTTGCGTGAGAAGCTTACTGAACCTCATCTAGTTACTCCTTACTTGTGTTTTGTGCAGTGTGACTGCTGACACGAAACTGTTGCAGGTTTTTAATTTTATTTTTAATACATAACTGTATCAAAGCGAGGTAAAACCCGAGAAACTCCTTTGCAAGAGTCCAAAAGAAGAGAAATTACCTGCTGCAACTGTTCAAAGATATACTTAGACAAGTGACCAAAAAAGACTGCTCCTAGTTCCTGCATACCACATGAAAGTGAAAACTGATAATAGTTGCTAGTCAGAAGTAAATTCAAGTCTTTAGCAAGTATAGACTGAAAAAGCCTTTTTTTCCCTAAGGGATACATTTCTTTCTGATTGGGGAGAAGAACACTGCCAGAACGACTCTGGACATTAGGTGAGGTTCTCAGTGCCACTCAGGTACAACTCCAGCATGTTCAGAGCAACTCTCCTGAACTTTCAAACATTTGACTAAAACGAGCTCTTAAGTTTTACAAGTCTTATTGATACAAAAGCAGGGAGCAGCTCCCAGGCAGGAGATCAGTTCATGCTCTGCAGCCACCTTAAATGTACATCACTGGATGAATTTTCCCTGCTTTTCCAGAGCCCTCAGGCACGAGATGTTGGTGTAACTCCATTTCTCAGTGAGTGGTAGTCTAGATGCCTCCCTCAACCCTCTGCAAGCACTATTTGCCTGTGAGGGTGCAGGCAAACTGTGAGATGATCATGGGGACTCATCAGGAGTTGTTATCCCTCCAGAACAGGGGAGAGAGGAGCTGCCATCACTACCACTACCAGAAACATCTCTCCTTGCAGAAGGACTTGCACGTTCAATCCTTCTGCCTGATTTTCACAATCTCAACATAATACTGCATCACTGAATAGGCTCATAGTTGTTTAGGATAATGATTACAAGTCTCTTAAATACTACTGAAAGCGTCCAACAGATGCATTTTTACAGGCTGGATCAGTCTCTAAACATTTCATCTTTCTGCACAGCAAATCTAAACACAAAGGTTAGTATTTTAATTTTGCATTTTGAATGGGACCAATTTTTTTGAGTGGCTTCAATCGTAATAGCGCTAAACCACCTGAGCATTTGACTCCTTACCTATTCTTGTCGTATACCTTAACACCAGAGACGACATTTAGAGTGGCATCTCCCATAGATGCCATAAAATTTCATATCGGTCCTGACCAATAAGAAATAGAAGCTCTTTTTATTTTTTTACATATGCAAAATATCAACCCAAGGTAAAACTGAATAAAAACCTTGAGGGCACTGAAATCTGAAAGATGAAGAGTAATGTCACTACATTAGATTTGTAGGACTAGCAGCATTAACTGCATTATGCCAACAAAAAGAAACAGTAATTCTTCATGAAGCCATTTTCCTAGGATCACTTCCAGAGATAAGTTTTACAGGGACCATGGTCTTTGAAAGTCCCACTCAGAGAATTATACATTATAATAATGTAGTAGTTAGATGTTCTTGAGACAGACAAAGCATTAAGTCCAGTTAACAATTTCTTATGGGACTTGGACCAACCTTCAACATTCATCTGGAAAAAGAAAATATTTTAGAGCTGCAGCTTTGCTTTTAAAGAAATATTATTAATACTATTTACATCATATTACTTAATTTCTGTATATTATTTAATTCAGTCCAGCACAGCATTTCATTTTACAAATTTAAGTTATAAGTATTCTACATCACATATGAATGATGAAAAACATCTCTATCGGTATGATTTTGGGATGTGTATCCAGAAGAAAATCAAGTGAGAGTATTTGGCAGTCATACAAGTTGTATGTGTAATGCCAGTACCCAGTAAGTTAAGGATATTAATTAATTACAAATGGTTCACATAAAGATCGGAACAGCAGTAAAAGGAGGAGACAAGCTTTAGCCTGAAAAATGCTGCATCCCAAGTCTGTGATTAGCAAAGGTGAGGCTGCAAGAGGTCTTGATCAATCCACACATATATTCACAAGAAAACCTTGGTAATAGATGTCTTCTTAGCAGGAAACAAATGCAGATGATGATTCACTGCCTAGGAACTGAAGCCAGAGAAATTCCAGCTACATACAGGCTCTTAGAAGCAGTGGCAGAATTTGAGAGTTGTTGTGATTCCTGCATGTGAGGAGCCCTCCAGGTAATGAACAGAGGCCTTTCTAGACATTCTCTCAAATGCTGTTCTTTTAAGATCTTCTGGCCTGAACTATGCAGGTCAGGCAACTCTCACCCTGTTTTATAAAGGTTTGGGGTTCACATACTCTTGCCCAGAGGAACGCAGCCACTTTCAAACACATTTTAATTTTCAAAGGAAACTTATGTAAGGTTGAACATTTGAACGGATACTGTTATATTTATTTGTATTAAATAATCTTCAGGACCATGGTGCCATGGTTGTTCCTCATATTTCTCACTGCTAATGCCCTTCCAGTGGCAGTTCTCCCCTTATTGTGTGCTGCAAGCCCCCATACCCAACCTTTCCAGATGGTGAGCAAAACATCACGTTTTTTGAATTTCCAGACCTGCTCCCCTTCAGCAGGTGCCTGCAAGTCGCACTCTCCCTGAATTAATTGCCTCTGAAACAACACACATGCTACAGATTTGCTGGATTCACCTCAACTTCAGAAGCTCGGCAAGTTCACTTATGAAACAAGCTACCTGGAAAAGCAAAGGTTAAATTCCTGATTAGAAATCAAGTTCTGGAAGGGAAACAACAAACAACAAAACCAACTTTCAGTGTACTTGTCATTGTGAGATTTCTCTGGGGCACAGAAGCTGAGGAAACAAATCAACAGTGTTCTGCTCCTTCAGTGTTATCTTAAGGAATCAGCATCTCTCTTGCATTTGTTTCTGTCCCCCCTATGACAGTGACAGTTGTCAGGTTGCCTCTTGAGTGCAAATGAAGTATCAAATAATTTCCTGGGGATTTCAGTTCCCCTTCCTCCTTATCTTCTAATTTAGGGGAACTTAACCGTGTCACAGCTTTGATTAGCTCTTCTCTGTGAGAATGCAAATGTCGTCAGGCTTGTCTGGGACCAGGATGTGCTCTCTCTGCAGAGCCTCTATGCAACATTGATTTCTTATCTGTGCTTTACCCTCCCAGGCAGTCGGATGTGCAGTGGATATCTTTTTCTTCATTTCAAAAGATCTTATAAATTACAGCTGATAACAAAGTATTAATTGTGCAATGCCCTGGATAGGCTGGCAGTATGTGAAGCTTCGCTGGCTTTTTGCAAAAGTAACACCTGACATATTCGTTGTAGACATAACCAATATGTCATTCAGAGCAGCTTCTCCCCACTGCTTTGTCCTTCTTAGGCACTGTTCACCATTTTTAGGGGATTTTACCACCACAGTTAGTCTTTACAAAGTATCTCCACATAATGCTAGAGAAGGCTTTGGTACCTACACTGAAGCTATATTCAGGGCTCAGTTCACTTGGCCACACTTGGGTGTTTTGAGCTATTTAACTTCACCTAGAAAATATAGTTTCACCTCCCACTACCATCTCAGAAGGATGTCCCAAGGGTCTTGACTAGTGTTTGTCCCCATGTTTCTGATACCTTAGGGTATTTTACAGCCTATTTGTAGGAAAGCAAATGTAAACCCCTTTATGTTCATTTCTGCAGAAGAAACCAAAGCAGATATCTCTTTTCAAAGATACATGGAAATCCAAGTACCTTTCTAAAGAAATTCATTCCAGTGACTAACATCAATCTCCCAGAAACTTGATTGAGGTAGACTTTTATTCTGAACACAGGTTATGAATACTTTTGGTGACTTCTATACCTGAGCAGAGAAGTATTCAGCTTGTAAGAAAACGTACTTTTCCTATTCAATAGGTTTTCCAATTCAGTCAGGAGTCTGATGGTCAATGTGTTCACTGGAACTGCTTCTGCAGAAGCAGTAGTGAGGATGAGTAGCTGTGTTAGACCCTAGATCTGAGCTTAAACAATAGTTGTTGCTGAAGCTCCATTCCATTTAATGTAGAGCTGTATACATTTAAAACAATGACATTCTGATCCTGAACAATTATTTACTGCTTCACTGGCGTTACAGTTGGAGTAGCTCTGAGTCAGTTTTAAGGGCCCTGATTCATACACTCAACAATTTTACGACAATCAAAAGAAGTATTTGAAAACAAGGGCTTGATCTTGACAGCACTTCAACTGCTTTACGCCTTGAAGATAGTATAAAATTGCCATTAAATCAGTCTTGATAGGAGACATCTTAGGTAGCATATGGGCACTAAGTGGGCTTTCGTGTTATCCCCCCTCTTCTGGCACCATTTAGAGCATGGCTAAGAAACACCAATCCCCATGATTTTGAGTTCATTGATTTAAGTAATTGTAGACATGGGTATCAATGGTGCCTGCTCTCATTTCAGGTAGTTTTTAGGCTACTCTGAGTTGCACTAGGAGATGATCCTAAGACCTCTGGAGGTAACCTTATCTTACATCTGCTTAAAGCTGTTCTGTCACTGCCCTCATCAGTAGCCAAGAACTGGAGCCAAGTCTTCAATACACAGAGCAAACAATGCTAAAGTCAGAAGCAGAGCAAATAATGAGGAATAATGCAATCTGCTTCCAGAGGACATGGATCATTAGATTGATTAGACCAGCAGATGGTAAAGGAAATGCAGTGTAGAATTCTGTAAAATAATTAGTCCAAGATCAAGGAAACAGCCCAAGAAATAAGTGCTAAATGGAACAATCAAATAAGACTGAGAGCTTGTATGAAAACAATAATTGGAATTTTCATGCCAACTAATACCTCAGAAAGAAAAATACATCTACTATTGTATTGATAAAAGACAAACTACAAACAGGTGATGCTTTTTCTGTATAAGACACTTGTCAAGTGCTATTTCAAACCCTGGGCTCTCTTGCATCAGTGCCTGCACACATCAATAGGTTATTATTATCTTGGAGCGTGTACAGGTAAGGTCAACAAAGATTGCACTAGCTCTGCAAAACAGGCTATAAAGACACATTAAAAGAGCTGTGTTTCTTTTTATTAAAGAGTCTTCAAGGGGACACAGTGGAAGTTTTTTCAAGTTAAGAACCAGATCAATAAAGTCAATGTAGACAGTATTTTAAACCAGTATGGGGTTAAGACTGTTTTTCGGTAGGAATGAAATGGGAAACACTTTATTATAAAAGGATAATGTACAAAATAAGTTATAGGAGAGGCTTGTTGGTGTCTGAATTGTAACGTCACCATATCCAAACAAAGTAGAATTAATTGTCTGGTCTTGTGAATAATAGTTTATGAAAAAACCAACCAGGACTGGCCTTTTTCTCTTCTCAGAATATACAGAAGTCCACCTGATAGTTAATAATTTTGTTAAATGATATTACACTACTTACCCTTATGAATCTGAACCCTGTAGATTTGGAGCAGGCCCCAGGGGTCAGAGTTACTGGGAGACTGCTCCTGATTTGTACAGATAGACCTTGTAATGCTGAACATGAAGCAGCTCAACTCCTTTGGCTGCTGACTCCACTTTGAAAAGTGCTCTGAGATAACAGAAAAAAAGGCACTAAAGGAATGTAATTGTTAATTATTTTTTGTGCTGGGTCTCTGTTAAATCCTTGAACACTCCCATGTTCTTTTCATAGGTGTTTGTTTCTGCCAGGAAACCATGCATGTGTTATATTCCCACTACTATCACCATCTTTACTGAATATCACCTTCAAAGTGGCCAAATGACACGAAAAGTTCATAGCTGATGACATTTTCCCAAGCTACAGAGTAACACCTGTGACCTGCTTTTTAATAAGGAAACACACCACTTCTCTCTTTTACAGTTTTTTCTTATTGTACCACTGGTTGAAATAGGACTGGCACGTAATGCACTGACACCACATCTGCGCTCCAGGTGTGCATACCAGCATCTCCCCAGGTACTGCTACAGCACAAGTACCTTTTGTATTTGCCTTTTAAAACATGCATTCTGGAGCTTCAGATCTCCTGCCTTCTCTGTACTGCTGGTGATTGGATGCATTAATGAGCAATGATCTATAGATCATTTCACTGTCAAGTTCCTGGTCCAAATACTACCTAGGGCTGAATATGGCACGTGCAAGTATTAGTCAGGAGTACAAGGGCTATATGAGACCAACAGCCACTGAAGCTTTGGGATCAAGGTTAAAAGAACTAGAAGTGGTGCTTGGTAGCATCTGGCCTAGAACTGGTCCTGGTTTGAACAGTACCGTTAAGAATCAGACAGCTAGAACAAATATATGAGGTGTACCTTGCACTCATCTGGTGCTCAGTAGGTGTGTTTAAAAAAGTGTCTTATATGCTGGAAGGACAGAATAGTGCTGTATCAGTGGAAATCTAGGAAGAGGATGTGCTTGATAAAGCAGGTCCTTTGCAGCTTCACAGCAATGACCCAAAATATCCTGGAGCACGAATTCATACCTGGCAGAGGTAGACAAGAGGACTGCAACTGAAGGCAGCTGTGAGCAAGAGATGATGAAAAAAGGAATGTTTGTTGCAAGTTACTCTTCACTGACCATGATCTTGTCGTCATTTTGTGAAACTGGAATCCTGTTAAGGGGGTTGGATTCTTTGTGGTACCCCTCAGGCTACTTTTCTAAATATTCTCAGTTGAGAAAAGAGCCGGGCAATGATGAACAGGGCACAGACAGGTTTCTGATCCCATGGGCTGATCTGCTCTGGCTTTGCCTTGATTAAAATATCATGATGTAATTTATTCAAGATGAGGCAGATTTACAGGCACAGGATTTAATTAAACCAACTTTAAGTCAGTTTTGAATTCCCAGCTCGCATCTATGTGACACAAAGGTACCAATTCAGGAAGGAAGAGAATCTACCCAACAATGGTGGACATACTCACCCCAGTAATATTTTAGGGGAGTTCACTCCCTTCCCCTCTTCTTTGTACTTGTTTCTGAGCATATTCATTCTGGAAGGTTATTCAACAGGGAGCGTGGAGCCCAAGTGAGGGCTACGTGTGTATAATGCATGCTTAAGTGGATCTTCAAGGTTGTTTCTTTTGTCTTCTGTCTCAATTTGCAGGTTAACGCAAAGTAGGTTTTCCCACTTTGTTCTTTAAGTAGTTTTTGCCATTCTCAATTCCTTTTGGAATTAACTTTGAAGTTACAGAAAATAATTTAATAGCAGAGTATTACCAAAAATTAAATGGAGAACTTGAGGTCTGTTCAGAGGAAAATCCTTTCCATTTGTGCAACATTTTTAATATTATCTGCACGCCCTCACTTGTGTTATTTGCAGCAGGCTTATCACTGAAGACTGGGGAGGTTTAGGTAAAGAAACAACCCATATAAAGAAATAAATCACTTTACACACACTTCTTTAAAAAAAATGGTAAAATCTTGTGGTAGCAGAGTTTCAATTTCTCCTGTTCAGTTTGTGCTTCTGTTGTGGGTTCCATGACTGTGAGATTTCATCCTTTAAGACTTTTATGTGATTTTGTTTTGCATAAGCATATTTCATTTTATATTATGTGAACCAAATTCAGGCTTGGTGAGCTATGTGCTGTTCCTTTTGAAGTCACTGGGCTATTAACTCTCACAGAAATGAGTAGTAAAACTAGATTTTTGTCTTTATATCTCAGAATGGGATCTCTGCATTGAAGAAAACAAATAGTGAAGTTCAGACACAGAAAATAATGAAATCATGTAAGCATTTCAGATTCTTTTATTCCTTCAGCACTAAAGGAGTCTAAATTCTGATTTTTGTGGTTCAGGTTTTCACAGCATTTTGCATCAGTCTCATTACTGAAGCTTAGTGTACTTGCAGCAGAATTTGCATCTTAAAGGTTCTGAACAGGAATGGAGATAAGAGTTTTTCCAGCAACTTGTGAGAATGGTCTTATGATTCCCAGAAGTCAATATACAGGGGATTTAACAGGAAAATTATCCTCTAGTAATAAACCATCTCCTTATTTCATGTGGATATAGGGAAGCTAATAATTAAAATTAAAATGCATTTAATAATTTTAATAATGTTACAGACTAAATAGTTCCTTCTGAAGAATTCCTATCACTGCTGTGGTCACGCTCCAGGTTAGGAAGGCTCCTTAAAACCAGGTATAGTTCCCAGAAGTGAGCAGCCACTCAGCACAGCCACCCAGCACAGCCACAGCATGCTCTTCTGCAGCCTCCAGCAGCACCTGAGTGGCTCCTGGAAGGGCGCAGACAAAAGGTGAGCCCATGGATCCTTACTGGGATATTCACTCAGAAGCCCAAGGACATAGAATCATAGAATATCTCGAGTTGGAAGGGACCCATAAGGATCATTGAGTCCAACTCCTTGCTCCTCACAGGACTACATAAAACTAAACCATATGACTAAGAACATTGTCCAGATGCTCCTTGAACTCTGGCAGGCTTGGTGCTGTGACCACTTCTACTTACATGTCCTCTTCTCTGCTCCTTGGTCTAAAGTACTCAATGTCCCACAAAGGGAATGAGGTGGGAGGAGGAAGAGAGGACTTCACCTCCCGAGTACCCAGACAGGTACCAAATCCTCATGGATGATCCACACCATTTGGGTATGGTAGAATGATCTCCCGATACCTTTTTCACATTGAACAAAGTCTCCAGTGCTGACAGATTGATATCTCCTTCGTAATTTCCAAAATGCTGCAGTGCTCCCAAAATGTTTTACTGGAGAAAGTTGAAGGAAATATTCTTTATTTTATATATAAAGTATAGAATATATAGAATATATTCTGTAAAATATAGAATATNAACATTCTATGATTCTATGAATACCGTGTTCAATTTTGAGTGTTGCAGCATAAGAAAGACATTGAGCTGCTGGAGCGGATTTAGAGAAGGGCAGCGAAGCTGGTGAGGGGTCTGGAGAACATGTCTTATGAAGTGCGCCTGAGGGAATTGGGACTATTTAGTCTGGAGAAGAGAAGGCTGAGGGGAGATCTTATTGCTCTCTATAACTACCTGAAAGGAGGTTATAGAGAGGTGGGTGTTGATCTCACAAGTAACAAGCACTATATAGGACAAGAGGAAATGGCCTCAAGTTGTGCCAGGGGAGGTTTAGATTGGATATTAGGAAACATTTCTTTAGTGAAAGAGTGGTTAGGTACTGGAACAGACTGCCTAGGGAAGTGGTGGAGTCACCGTCCCTGTAGTTGTTCAAAAAACATGTAGATGTGGCACTTCAGGACATGGTCTAGTGGTCATGGTAGTGTTGGGTTGATGGTTGGATCTGATGATCTTAGAGGTCTTTTCTAACCTTAATGATTCTATGAAATAATAGAAATAATATTTCTAATAATATTTATCATAATTGAATAACATGAGGAATCATTTTCATTCATATTGAATACAACCCAAAGTCCACCTTGGCTTAGGTATGCTGCAGCTTCTGTAAAGCCATACTGGGAGGGAATAAAGGATGAAGTAACCTTCTAGTCAGCCATGCATCACAATTACTTTTAGTACTGCCATCTTCTGTAATTAATATAAACTGCAAATGAAGTTACACAAAATTCCTGCTGTGAGAGGAGAGCAACACTGACGTAATGCCTCCTAGAAGGATTACATTATGAGAAACTGATGTGGAAAGATGTCATAAATAATTTATTTTTCAAGAAATAAAACGCTGTAAGATTCAGAGTAAAAATTTATGTAGCTTTGGCTATTAGCTATCTTCATACTCTCCTGCAGTCTTATACAACTGCCCTTTGAAATGCTTTTTTACAGGTTTTGAGATCATCACTGTAAGTGCGGAGTTTCTTTGGCTTAAACATACAGAGCAGAGGGGTTGGAGGTGTGGCGTGTGCCATTGCCCTTTTTCTGGTTCCTGAGGAAAAGGAAAGAGCACTACCCTTAGGCACTTCTCTAACAAGACCAAGCTGTCTATTGTGATTCACTGAAGAATAATTGCTTTGGGACGTTTCAAAACTAGTTTTTAAGTGAAGGATGCAAAATTACTTCTTAACTCGAGGTGCAATGAATCTAGCTGACACTTTAATATGTTTGTTAAAAGCCACGTGAGGCAGGTGAAACAGCAATAAATATCCGTGCAGAGAAAGATCATGCATATCTGTGGGAGGATGCTATCCAGTTAAAGGCATCTTTGAAAAATAAGTGAAGATTCATTGGTTTCTCCAAAGTTTTATTTCTGATTTATTACTGAGACATTTTTTAAAATGACTATCTTTGATAAAGTGACACAAGCTGAAGAAAAATATATACAAACCAATTTTATTTCTAACTTTAATCTCCATGTGTCTGGAAGAGTGCCTGAAGAAACATTTTGATCCATCTGCCTTTCAGCAAAATGTAATCTGTTTTAGGTTTGAGGAGTTTTGACCTAGTGCTGGTGCCTTCTCCACACCCCTTTCCTCAAACAAATGAATTGCTCTCCCCTGTGGCTAGGAAACAGTAAAAAGTGCAGAGGTTCAGTTTATTTTTATAAGGCATCATGCATACGAAACCTTAGGAAACACAATAATTGCAGCAAGGGAAAATGTTGTAAAATGTAGCAGTGTAAAATTAGAGGAGATATGGGGTCATAAACTAGGGAACGATTTGGTAGGAATAAGGCACAGCGTGGGGCAGAGCCTGCAAGGCTGTAAGCAAAATAGACTGGAGCACTTTGGAGCTGTAATTTTGAAAGAGATGACGTGTTAATAACGGAGGTGTATAATAGCCTGCAAAATGATCATGTTTGTAGCCAGTGTGACAGCAGCAGTGAGCCTTGTAATGAATAAGAAGGTCCAAGGTTATGACTCAGGCCAGTCTGAGGTCTAAGGAGAGCCACAAGATGGAGGTCAGCAGAAGTAACTGTAGCAGTATGCACAGATACCACCCATTAACCCCATTAAGGGACTTTGGGATGATCAGGGGGTTTTTGTAGCTAATAGGAAGCCAAGAGAGGTCTTTCAAGAGAGGAATGTGGACCTGAAGCTATAGTGATAGGGCTTGCAATAGTCCAGGCAGAAGGTGAAAGCACGCACAGATGTTTAACTGGGAACCAGCAGGAGTGGTTTATTAGGAGGCAGATTAATGGGGAGCTGAGCAAAATGTGGCAACTGGGAGGGTGAAGACCAGTTTCCAGGTGAGGATGACTCCAGAATTGTAGGCTTTTCTTAAGATGTGGGAAGAGGTGATTTAGAAAGGTGATGGATGAGACAAGGGTGTGACTGTGGGGATTCCTTTTGCCAAATGTACTGTTCCTTTCTGGGTCAGGGAAATGAACGCATCCCAGCTCACAGTGAGCTTAGTGTGGGAGAGGGGACAGACTTATCTGAAGAAGGTTTCAAATTGGCTACTGTCAGCAAGTGGTAATGAGAAGTAGAGGTGATAATAGATGCTATGATAAGCAATCTGTCCAGGTGGAAGGAGATGAGAAAAAGATATTACGACACAAACTAAATCTTCTCAACTACTGCAGCCACTTTGTACCATGCTAATGCAAATGAAATGGAGAATTAAACCTCCACTGTAAGAAACAGTCACTTTCAGAAAAGACCAAAGTTTCCTGAGGGACAAAAGCAGATCTGAGTATGGCACTAGAGTTATCAATATGGACTTCAGAGTAATAGGACACCAACTATATTTCTGTATAAATGATGCAAAATGGTGCACTTCTATCTGGAGCATTACATAGTGCCAGAAGGCCCATTAGCTGGTGGAAAAACCCTTCAACAAGCCTGAGAAAAGCCTTGCAGTGAATAGGATGTGTCAGGATGTGATGCTACATCAGGAAGCTCAAAGGATGTAAGAAAACTTCCCCTGTTGTCCTGCATGTTCAGGATAATTTAGTTAGGATGCAGTGGTAACTTGAACTCACTAGTATGATGGCTTGCTTGGAGAGTGTTTTCACAGATCGTGTCTTGGTGCTCTTCTGTGTTTGGCAGCAGTTGATAATAGGTAAAGGCAGGTGGGCTGGTCCCTCTTGCCTTGATATAGTGGAGACAGGGCACATAGGCAAACTGTGGTGTGATTCACTAAGTGTCAACATGCTTCTGCAGAAAAAGCTCACATTCCAGCTGCAATCCCTCTGTCAGCTGGTAGCACCTGCTCCCACAGCAGAAGACCTCCCAGTGCCAAAAATCACTGGTAGCATTCATTGAGCTTAACCGCCTAGTTAAGCTTTTCCATCCTTGGTTGGCTGAAGTGTTTTGCTCACCTTTCACAATTCCATTCCATCTTTTGCTTTCGAGAAGACTGCAAGCAGCCGAACCAAAAACTTATTCCAACACTGAAACAAGCGACTATAAGCTATTTGAGTTGCAGATGGCAGGTTTATGGACTACACACTGCAGCTATCACAGAATCACAGAATCACAGAATGTCAGGGATTGGAAGGGACCTCAAAAGATCATCTAGTCCAATCCCCCTGCCAGAGCAGGATCACCTAGATGAGGTTACACAGGAAGGCGTCCAGGCGGGTTTTGAATATCTCCAGAGAAGGAGACTCCACAACCTCCCTGGGCAGCCAGTTCCAGTGTCCTGTTACCCTCACTGAGAAGAAGTTTCTTCTCATATTTAAGTGGAACCTCCTGTGTTCCAGTTTGTACCCGTTACCCCTTGTCTTATCATTGTTTGTCACCGAGAAGAGCCTGGCTCCATCTTCGTGACACTCCCCCTTTAAATATTTATAAACATTAATGAGGTCTCCCCTTAGTCTCCTCTTCTGCAAGCTAAAGAGACCCAGCTCCCTCAGCCTTTCCTCATAAGGGA
>VYZX01031608.1:57204-84977 GCA_013401335.1 Brachypteracias leptosomus | reverse complement strand
CTTTACTGAAGTCAAGGTAGACCACATCCACTGCTCTGCCATCATCCATCCACCTGGTTATATCCTCATAAAAGGCTATGAGGTTGGTCAAGCACGACTTCCCCTTGGTGAAGCCCTGTTGACTGCCCCTAATGACCCTCTTATCCTTGATATGCCTTGAGATGGCACCAAGGATAAGGTGTTCCATCACTTTCCCAGGGATGGAGGTGAGGCTGACCGGTCTGTAGTTACCCGGGTCCTCCTTCTTGCCCTTTTTGAAGACTGGAGTGACATTTGCTTTCCTCCAGGCCTCAGGCACCTCTCCCGTTTCCCAAGACTTGTCAAAGATGATGGAGAGTGGTCCAGCAATGACCTCAGCCAGCTCCCTCAGCACCCGTGGGTGCATCCCATCTGGACCCATGGATTTATGGATGTCCAGATTGCTTAATTGCTCCCTAACCCAGTCCTCATCAACCGAGGCAAACTTCTCCATTGTCCTGGCTTCCTGCTATAACTGCTATAACTGCAGCAAGGAGCTCCCTCTGAGCTGCCAATGCTTTATGAAGTTGGTACCTACTGCAAAATGGGGAGATCTAGTGTTATGTTCTGCCTCTGTGGACCCTGATTTTTATTCTTCATACACATGGCGCTTCGTACACAATGTGCACATTTGCTAGAGTCAGGTGCCACGACAATTTCAAAATCATTTCTTCTTCTGAATTAAAGACACATATGTGCTCTACCTTATATGAGTGAAAGATGGCAGGAATTCAAAGATATAGTTGCTCATCCCTGGGGATTCCCTGTAGACAAGTGTCTCAATGAGCCGGGCTGCCCCAGCCATTACCCACGGAAGTGACACTCCACATGGATTACATCTGTGGATATCAGCAGTACAACTGGATTAGGTGAGCTGTCTACACACCTGCTCATTTCACTAACCAGCCCCTGGCATTAAATGACACAGACATGTCCTAAAATGTTTTTCCTCACCATTAGGTTCAGGTGCTGACTTGTTTTTCCAGGTGGAGAGGGCTGTGTGACCCGCAGCCCCCAGTGTGGAGGCCAGCAGAAGATCACAGAGCAGGGAGGACGTGGGGACAAGTGGCTGGGGCTGTGTCCTCTGGCGCAATCCCTGACATTGAAAAGCAACATGCATTGACTCTAGGTGAAGAATAGCATTCAAAATATTTAACATCCCTTTTCACAAGGTGGATGAATAACCTTCCTGTAAACAATTCACTGAAGGATGTTTTATTGAAGACAAACAGGCCAGTACTTCTTGCACTTCTCTTCTGTAGCTTTCCCCTTTCTTCCATAGTGTTTCTAAAAATGCTTTCGTTACAGAAAATCTACAGCTTTCCTTTAATAGGAACTGCCTCTGTAACACAGATGGTACCCCTGGTTTCTGGGTTGCTTTTTTTTTTCCCCACAAACATTTCTGCCCCCCAGTTCCCTTTTCTGTGTCAGACTTTTTGCAAGCTTACTGCTCTCTCTTTTTCCTTGCGGCATATTTTTCTTCCTCTAAAATGAATATGTATCAGGGTCCTTAATTTATGTTTTGCTCCCCCAAACACTCTCTTTCCTCACTTTTGCTACTCTCTTTTTCTCTTCCTGACCTCCACTTCTCTGTTAATTCTTCCTTCAACACCTGTCTTCAACTCTCTTCCAAACTAGCAAATTGACTCCTATTTTTAATTCCTTACTGTCTTATTTCTTCTCCTTTATTCTGTTTCCTCTGTTCCCATATCCCTTCATTGTCCAGTAAGATGAGGTCTGGCAACACAAGGAAGAGCATTATGTCCTTTAAAGTGCAAAATAGCGCCCACATATTCGTATTGAGGAGAGCCACTGCAGTGTATAAGATAATCTGGGTGCAGGGAGCAGATACTAAAGAAGTTGTTGACTACATTGATAATTCTGTAACATTGGTAATCAAATTGGATGTTAAATGTTGGAAGACAATGTGCAGATTTATTCTGAGTATACAGACTAATCCACTTACATCCAGAGTGTATCTGGCAGTTGTAGAAAGACATGGACATAACTGTGTTCAGCGGGAATTTTTGTATCAAACAGGCAGGCAGCAGAGGTGTTGGCATCTTCTCAGAGCTACCTCCATGACTGGTAAGCAGCCCATACAGATCTGGGGAAGGACTTTGTCTCCAGAGTGACATTAGCAGAGTGATTGAGGCAGGACAAGGAGAGGTCACAAACAAAAGATGTTTGCACATGGGCAAAAGTAGGCAGAAAGTTAGTGGAAAAGGGCAAAGGTAGAATATGCAAGGAAGTGAATGCAATGCTTGAACTGGGATGAGCTTTCAGGAGTGGTGGGGAGGAGATGGAAGAGTCCATAGCTTATCACATATCCTACTGAAATTATCATGTATGTTTATGATGTTTGTCATGGACGACAAAAAATCAGCCAGACTGGGCTGCCACTAACACTATGGTAAACACATACAGTTTGAAAACAAATATAAAATTAGTAGAAATCCCACACTGAATGGAATGCTAATGGCCATATGAGAGAGCAAGTTATGACTGCAGTAGGGTTTCATGCCTATGAGTTAGCAAAACAGGTAATGCAGCTGATACTCTGGACAAGACTGAGAGTCTTCTATCATTGGACACCCAAAGTCTGGACTCATCCAACTTGTAAGCAAATTCAGATGCTCTGAAACCAAATGCCTGCCAGAGCTCCCCATGAGATGTTATCACATCTCAGGTACAGAAGGTAGATGTCACCATTCGTGATGTTGTATTGGGAAGATGAATGGTGCTAGACAAGTACTCTCTTTTCCTTAATTTTCATAAGCTGGGCCCAAATCAGCATGACTGTTGCTGCTGTGTCTCCTGCCAAGGCAGCTTTCTGTCGCCAAGGTTATGTCTCAGAGCCTAGGCTCAAAGTAATAATGCTTCTTCAGGCAGGTCTGAAGTCACCTGCCTTGCTTAGGAAACAGGGAGGTCTCAGCCATCCCATGCACACAAGGGCCCAGTTTTGACTGCATGCAAGCACTTGCAGCAAAGCAACCTGCACCCACCTCACTGACCCTGGTGCTGGGGTGTTTGAGTACCCACAGTTTCAAAAACACAAAGAGCTAATGACAGTCTTTCTGTTTTCTGCTTTCAACTCTGTAGGTGAAACAGCTTGGCATGTTTGTGAAGACTTTGAGGGAAAGCTAAAGTGGACTAAGTATGTGTTACCAGTGCTTGTGAAAGGGGAAAAAAAATTGTTATTTTTACCAATTTGAATGTTTCTTGCCTCTACCAAGAAGTACTGTATCATTGATGTTAACTGTAGTCTTTATTTTTAAACTTTCACCATGTCCCTATCAAGACCTTCTAAAAGTACCTGACTTCTGATCTTACCCATGGGAAGTAACAGGAGTAGAATCAGCTCTGTTACTGTCTCCCTATAGTGTCTCCCCAATTGTGTGAAAAATTACTTCAGCATAAGCAAAACTGATGAACTACTCAAGTACTTACACTTCTAGATCAAACATTAATATGGGTTATCATGAGAGAGTGCTCTGAGGTTTATATGAATATGCCCCAGAATGCATATCAAAACACATTATAAACGAAACTTAAGTAGTGCATCCAGAGCCACAGTGCCTCAAAGGACCCTCATCTTCTGATTCAGACTCTCATGATTCCCTCCAGCCTCCTGGCTACCTAAGGCAGAGCATCTCCAGCAAGTCAAGCAGGTGATCCTTCTCCACTGCTGAGTGCTGGTGAGACACAGCTGGAGCACTGGGCCCAGTTCTGGGCTCCCCAGTAAAAGAGTGACATGGACATACTTGGGAAAATTCAGTGAAGAGTCACAAAGATGATAAAGGGACTGGAGAGGCTTCCTTCCTATGAGGGGAGGCTGAGAGAGCTGGGACTATTCAGCCTGAAGAAGAGAAGGTTAAGGAGGATCTCACCAATGTGTATAAATACGGATGGAGGAGAATGAAGAAGATAGAGCCAGGCTTTTCTTAGTGGTGTCCAGTGACAGGAGAAGAGGCAATAGACACAGGAAATTATGTATCAATATTGCAAAACCCCCCAATATTTTATACTGTGAAGGTGACTGAGCACTTGCACACATTGCCCAAAGAGATTGTGGGGTCTCTCTCTTTGGAGATACTAAAAACATGACTGGACACAGTCCTGAGCAACCTGCTCTAGGCTACCCTGCTCTGAACAGGAGGTTGGAAAAGATGACCTCCATGGGTTCTTGCAGACCTCAAATATTTGGTGATTTGGTGACTCTTAAGATTCTGTAGCTCACAGATTTTTTTTTGCATTTTTAATAGCCTTAGAAAAAGAAAGGTGTTACATAAATGGCAGTGAAATACCACAAATGCTTGGCAAAGGACAAAACTGTGGTATTTTTAGAGACAAAATAGTTTTGCCAGCTGCATTTGGCATTAAAAAGGGCTATGTTAGCTGGGTGTCATCTTTTCATGGTTCTTTCTCAAATGAACAGATGTAACTCCAAACGAAGCCTCCATCTGGAAACCCGAGGCTTTACCCTGTCTGAGTGCAGTTTTTAAACTGATTTTAAACAAACAGAACTTCAAGAGAGAAGGAACATAGAAGACATTTTACAAAGCCAAGTAATAAAATAAGAATACTTAGTCAAACCTCCACCTAAGTGGGTTGCAGTTAAAGTCCACTTTGAATCTCCTGATGCTGGTTGTGAGCAGCCTCCCTCTCAAGCAGCTCGAAGACACTTCCTCCTTACTCCTTCCTTGTCACTCATGGTGACAGCAGTGACTTTCTGACTCTCTGGGACTCCAGATCAGTAGATGCAGAGGTGAATAACAACAGCCAGGGAGTTTGCACACCTGGCAAGTGCTTTGCTTAGTTAGTGCTCAGCACATGCTTCACCATGAGCTCTATGCATGCAACCAACACAGTAAACTTCTTTGGTAGGTATGTGCTGGACAACCTAACAGAGAGTGAAAGCCATCAAAACAGTGTTAGTGGCACTGATGGACATTTATTCATGTTCTAGAAGAGTGTTTCTCAGCCCGTTAAATGAAAGACCATCAAAACTGAAAAGAATCCACAGACCATCCTGGACAGCTTTGCTGTGGTTGTGTGTGTTTGCAATCAGGTTAAAGCTTGTTCCATTTTGAATGCTCAACCATTGCTTTTATTCTACATCATTCTTGTTTCTTTCCTTGCATATACACTGATTTTGTTGTAGAGGGGTGGTTTTGTAAGCCCACGTTGTGTTTTTACAAACAGATAAAGTACACTATACAGCAAAGAAAGTTTTCTTGGACTGGTGGTTTCGGTGACTCCTGTAATCAGGGAGGCACATCTGCTCACTGCATGGGAGCTCAGTGCGTCCTGAGCTCTACTGCAGAGTGACAAATGAAAGAGTCAAGATTCAGATTTTCACTCATGATCTCGAGTCACTAGTCAAAACTCTGAAATCATGAAATAAGCCTTGAAAGCCATGAGATTTTTAAAAGAATAATTTTGGAGTTTATTATTATTACTATTATTACTACTGTTGTTTGGCCATACACACTCCATGCAAAGCAACCAGCTTTAACCACTCTCCTGAAATTGTTCAGAAAGGTAAACTGACCTTTTGCTGCTGCAGAAATTCCTGTTTTGACACACAATTGCCATATCTTTAATTTTGGCATCAAACTCCTTTTTTCCTCAGAAATCTGCTAGTTTACCAGCAGCCTACCAGTTTTCAGGTACTTGGTATTGCAGGCTGTGGTGAAAAGAGACTAGACTGCAAGGCTCAAGCAAATAATCCATTTGAGCCTGACCCACAGGTTTAATACATCGCTTTGGCAGGTTTTCATGGATACAATGGAAGAATGCACTATTACAACTTAAAAGCAAGAATACACTATAACAACCTAAAAAACATGGTAAATATTATACATGTGTTAGTTAATCACCCACAATTACAGACATACAGCATGCTAAATATTTGCTTACTCCTCCAGGTAAGGGTTCTCAATCTCAGAAAAGTGACCTTGGCCAGTGTTCCAGCCAAGGAGGAAGGGTCTTCATATAGGCATGATGTAGCTTTGGAGAAGCAACTCCCCATTCCTAACTCGAACCTTAGAGGTTTTATCCCCTGATTTATGTGACTGTGTGCAAGACTATGCCTGGGTGAATTATAACATTTGGATACACAAGCTTGTCGGCTGAAGCTGACACTGAAACCCTCCAGGTTCTCTTTATCTTACTTTCTCAGGCAACTGAATAGTGGTTTGAATTGAGACTCAGGGCATATTATTTGCTGAGGGATTCCAAGGCTCAGCTCAGGTTTCCTTGAATGATGCAGCACTGACCTGTTTTGTGTATGGTTTATGGATGACTCAAGGCTGAGGTATCTACACAGCTCCCAATGAGTCGTCTTTACATAGATAGGGCCTCAAGGCGATCCAAAGCTGGGTTGCTTTTACAACCCTCTGTGAGTTGCCTGCATGCATGAGACGTTACTGAAACTTGTTTATGAACTATGAGCCAGACAATCCATACACAGGCCACCAACCACCTGGAAATCCTGGGCGAGCCAGCTCTGCGTATGGAAGCTATCCTCAAGCCATCCTCAAACTATCCTCAAGCCATCCTCCCAGCTGTGAGCACTGAACAGTTTCCTTAACAGCTCTCATTGCCAGCTCCTCTCACAGAAAGTGGGCATTTGAGGCACAACGGAGATTTCTCCACAGATCCACAGTCAATGCTTATGAGAGGGTTGGTAATTATTGTTTTACAGCTAAACTGGCTCCAGCTTTCACTAAAATCCCTGGCATGTAAAAAGACTTGCAAGAATTGTTTTGTTCTTATTAGAATGTACTAAGTAAGTCCTTGGCTTTCTTTCTTCTGGAGTCATTTACTATCTGCACCATTGAACAAGTTCTGCATAGCAATTTAATACATGCACAGTATATTTCTATATGTGCGTAATACATTTTTATTTATTTCTGTGTATGTAAAGAATCAAAAAACAGAGTAGCACTTAAGCTATCTCTCTATTAGCCCCTACCAACCAATTCCATGTTTCTCATGATTTATGTTTTATTTTGTGCAACAACCCATGCCATCTTGTCGCCTCTGGTTTTCATGGGCTATTGATGCCACAGGTACTGTCACTGCTGTGATGGATGTGAGCTATCTGTAGGCAAAGTGTGAGCATTGATTTGTGCGCAGATGAATGAGTTGTGTGTGGGGTGCTTGTAGGCAGTGTGTACACAGTGGAAAGACCTTCCTGTGAAAGCTTTCTATGTGCATGGCATAGAGAGTAGCACAGATCCCACCCAGAGAAAACTGCTAGGCTGACCTGGTTGCAGCCTTCCACCTCATGGTTAGTGGGGAAGTACTTCTTCCTCTTTTTCCCTTATTGCCTCTTCACATGACCCACATTTGAGGTGAAACCAGCTAACCAATCTGCTACATTACATCAAGGCCCCATATCTCCAACAAACAAAAGTCTAAATACAGGGTCAAGTCTACATGCAAATGCAAAACCCAAGCTCTCCTACCCTTTCTGGACACACTCCTATCCAGGCTTCCCATCTCTCCTACATAGAGACGTAGGTTTCTATATAGGTTTTGCTCACCAAGCTCATCCTCATCAGCTTCAGGTTGACCTAGACAATCCCTAAATAATTTTGGCAGCCAAAGATGCAACTGTGCCCTGCAAGATTGACCTCTCCACACTGAGGCTCTCATGGAGATGTGTTTGCATTGTTGGTGTTTGTTAAGGATCATCAGATCTAGTGAAATCCAACGTCTTAGAGTAAGTCCTTTCAACAAGTCACCCTTGGTTTGCATAACACTGCAGAGCGAGTTCTTCTTTTGAAAGCTTTAGTGGGTTCTGCAACAGGGGAAATTGCTTAATTGTTCACCTGTGATGGGCTTAGGAGGGGCTGATTCTCATAGGAGAACCAGCCTAGGAATTCCTTTGGAGGGGCTGGGCTGTCTGGGTTCTTCCAATCACTGGCCTTGGTGTGTATTTGGGTTGGCAGTTAACCAGATATCCCCACAGTGTTACTTGGGACTCATCACCTAACAAAAGTCTGAGCTTCCTGACTATCCTTAAAACACTAAACTGTTAGCTTCCATTTTAGCCCAGGGCTGAAGAAAGCCAGGTGGCTTCACTGGCAGAATATTCTGATGTGAGGAAAGAAGTGGCCTAAGCTCAGATCTTGTCCTTCCAGGTAGCATGTGTGTTACCAACATTTGAATGCCTGAAGCTGTTTTCTCCTCTGTGCTTTGAAGATCTCTTATCAGGTCTTAACGGATTTGCATCCCTCTCTATTCCTTAATGCCAGGCTGCTCTACTGTAAGACAACCTCGCGTTTCTGAGAAACATTTAGTGCAGTATTCAATGTTGCATGTTCAAGAGATCCCTGAAGCTCTAAGACCAGAGTTTGGGTTAATATTAAGTTTGCAAAATTGTATAATTATGGAGCTAGCTAAGGAGAAAGGTTACCATACCCAGGCAGAACAGTCAAGCAACGCATCAACACAGCAAGCAGGGTCTGTGCTAGCCAGTCCAGAACATGGCACTGGTTAGTTGTGAGTTCCTGCTGGTAGACTGCAGACCAGCTCAACATACTTAACCCCATCAGAGGCCTCCAAGTGTAGCAGAAAGCCCTGCCTATCCATACATGCTGCCTACATGAGCAAGCTGGTGGGTTAGAAATTGAAACTGTCATCTGCTCATGGAGAGAGTTCCTCAAAAGATCTTTTCACCACTGACTTGACAGATGCTGTTGACTTCAGAGAGACCCCAGAAAACCTTTCCTGGAAACATGAAGTATTTGTGTATTTGACTTTTACTGATCAAGAAAATCACATTTAGTTCCTGGAATGCTGTTGTATGTAATGGCCGGACTCTGCAGTTTTCACTGGCTATTACTTGTTGTTCTTTGCTTTAGGGATAGTCAGCTGGATTCATGTAGTTGTCCAGACTCTAGGCATCTACATCTGAGCAAATGACCCAAAAGTCCCTTTGTGGTCAATAGAAACTTAGTCGATTAAGTCAGTAACATGTTTCATCTCATCCTAAAGCAGCTTACTTTTTATCAGATTAATTACCCTCCTACATTAATTAATTGACACTGATTAGACTGCCGCTGGCTCTAGTGGGGCCATAGACAATTGGCCATATGTGGACATGTATGAATCCCATTGAGACTTCCCTCTTTTCATCATAGGCTTTTTTTACTGGCCACTCTGTCAAAGCTGACAGGAGAGAACCTCTATTTCACCTACTTGCAATGCACACTGTCTCTTGTCTTTCCTTGATTTTCAGACCATCTTTCCTTGACAGCAGTTTAGCCTTCTGCCCACAGTTCTGGACTGTCCTGAACTTGCTGAAGGTAGACTTCATTGTCTTGTCCACTGTGGTAGGACAAGACAATGTCCACTGCAGATTTTTGAACAATATCCTCTTTCTGCTCTTTTCTTCAGCTCCAGCTGACCTTCATGCTTCTTTTTAATTTTTCACCCTCCAGCCTCGAGCGTACTGCAGCTCCTGAAGTAATTTCTGACCCAGCTGCATCTCTTAGTGTTCACGGATGTCAATTCCCATATGCATATCTGTTTTTCTTAATGTAAATCCCATCTGTGTTTCCTTGCATATATTTTGCCATGTTGACATTAGGTGTGGGGTTTGACACTCCAGCTTCCCTGGGGCCACAACTGCAGCTGAGAAACACACCTGCAGTGCAGCTCCTTGTATACCTCGTGTGCTTCTCTCCCAAGGCTGAGGGGACCGTGAGGGAGATTTCAGCCCATATCATAGGTTCCCAGTCAGTGATCTGTGGGCAGCAAGGCCACCCAAAGCAATCTGTAGCTCCCCTGGAGTCATGTCTCATTTTCTGCATTTACAACAAAGAATTCTGTAAGGATTCAGGCTGAATTTTTGAGAGTTAACACAGCAGTCTATGTTACACTGTTTGGGTACTATTAATTCACAAGTATGGTTTTGGCAAATATAGACACATATATTTCTCTATAATGTGAAACAATAAGGAATCAGGCAGAAAGCTCATTTTCCTCCCCTTGCCCTTTCATACCCATTTTTATTGACCCATCTTCCTCTGCTTTCCTGTAGTCAATCTTTGTCTGTTGACCATATTTGATCGCTCTTTTTTTCAATACAGTTTCCTGTTTGATTTCTTTTTGCAGAAACATGTGTACCCTAACATCATAGATAACTGCCACAATCCCAGCTGTCTGAGCACTGTTTTTTCTGTCTGTGAACTTGTGAACCATATTAAAAATTCAGGATTTATTGCAGTTGTTTCAAGAATTCCTGACAGACAGATGAGCATTATTTCAGAGGAAATAACTCCTCTGTAGTCAGCCTGTCCTGTATTCCCCTTGACACTCCCTGGGCTTGAGAATATTAAAAGTGAAAGAAAAATGGCTCACAGTTAAAGTGGATTAATGAGACTGCATATCTTTTTGGCATGCATGGAAACCACGTGCAATTGAGTACCAGTACCTTCTCATTAACACTAAGCAAACCTATTTTGAGATTATTTCTCTTGGAGGAACTGTATGAATTCCTCCTGTAACACCACAGGTTGCCTCTTAAACCCATAAAGGTCTTTCATTACTTATCATCTGCTTTCATGGTACCGGTAGACAACTTTGCAATTACTTTGAATTGCCTCTGAAGAGTGTGGCAGGGGAATGTATGCCCCTATCAAAGGGTGAACTCTTCCTTAGCCAGGAAAGGCAACTGGTACTTCACTAAACGACAGTCACTTAGGTGTCCTTCAGCAGGCAAGGGAGGATTGTTCTGTTTCTGCTCCTGTGGGACACCGTTTTCCCCTAGACTCTTCTAGAGGATCATGAATGCATCTCAGGGTGGAAGCAACAGCATCCCATTCCCAGGCCTGTGTTCCCCTCTTGCCAGATGATCAGTGGGAAGGTAGGAGAGCTCAAGCCCAACCAAAGCACTGAAAAAAGCCTACATAAGTGCCCAGAAGATATGCTCAGGAGATCTCAGATGCTGACTTGAGGTCTTGAGCTGGTTCTTTGCAAGAACCACCTGCAAGAGCTCATAGCCCATGAGCTATCTAGAGCCAGCCAATACCAGATCAAATGTGCCAGCCATGTGTGCTTGTACTGCCTCACAGGAATTTGCTGAGATTAGGGTTTTCCTCAGGGAACGAACACAAATTTTTAAGCAATTCCAAAGGAATAGTTCTGTGCCTGCTCTCTCCTGGTGATGACTGAGGAATGAGGAGCTCTTTTTCTCAAGTATTTTCTACTGATGAGCCTAAATTAGTCCTCTCTGAGCCCTCTGTGGCTGTCACAGGACGGATGAAGTATGTACAAGACTGGATCAAACTTGATTTGATTGAGTTGAGAGGAAAGGGAAGGAGGAGCAGAACTGCACAGCTACGCTGCACTGTGTGATACCTTACACAACTGTGCTCTGTTAATGGCTGTCCCATCAACTGCACAATCCCTTGCCAGTTTAGAGTTAGCGTGAACCTTTCTGCGCCATATAATCACCTCAGTGACTGCAGCGGAGGCATTTCCCAGGGCTGACTGTGCCAATGAAATGATCAAACACAAGGTGAGGTGGGATTTCTGTAGTACTTGGCACAGGAATTGCCAAGGGAATGCTTTTCAGTTTTGTCAACAAAAAAATTGGAGTTTACTGAAATGAATTTATTTCATCTAATTTGAAACTGTCATAAATAACCATTTTGATCAGAAAAATTATCATCAATCAAAGCTATGTCTAATTTCTATGTGTGGTTTGCATCAAGTGCTTGAAAAATGATTGCTTTTCAATAATTTAAGGCATGTGATAGAATTGAAATGTTGATTAGTGTGAAGGTAGCAGGTGCCTCTTTGCCCTTGTTGTACCCTGCTCTGTTAACTGCAATGGTTCAGGCCTTCTGCTGTTTCTGCAGACTGAATTAATGCTGCCTTACCCCACAGAGGCAGGATTTTCTGAAGGAGGGAGTATGGAGAAAAGAAGCCATCCTGTGTGGCTCACAGTGGTGGTGGACACAGACAGTTGTGGGAGGTTGGAGGATGTACTGCAATGGGCAGATCCAGAGCTCCAGTTTTTCATGCAAAGAGAAGAGGGTGTTTTAACCTTTTCTTCACTGTTCCCTGTCCCATTCCATGTTCACTATCATAACTGCTGACAGGTAAATGGAGGAAAACAGTGGTGAGTTTGAATATTCACTTTTTGGCTATATTGGCATTATTCAGTACTATCAGTTAAATCTGTTCTGTTTGATGATTACAGCTGCAGATGCCTTACCAGTTTCTATTTAGATTTAATCATAATGGATTTCTTGTCTGACAGGGGGATCAGTGGCTGTGTGTGGCACATTTGAACTCTCTGTGTTAAAAAAGAAGAAAGACAGAAAAGAAACAAACATCAGGAAGGCAAACCCAGGACAGGGCAAGGGAGGCATCAGTGTCTGTGTTAGGCCAAGCTGTAAGGAGACATAAGAGAAGAAAGTCAGTCCTTGGACACAGCAATCACTGTTGAGTTGAAAAAGACTCATGTAGGAGGTATTTGCTGAACGTGAGTGGCATCCTGGTATTCACCTCATCTTGCACTTATAAATCCATCTCCTAGAGTTAAGCTTTCGTATTGTTGTCAGACTGATGGACAGATATGTGTGCATTGTATTACCAGGCCATCTTTGTGCCTATGAAATATCAGCAGGCTGCGTCTCTTCCTAAGAAAGGGAGGATTTTGAATTGGTTTGACTTCTCAGGGCTGGATTATTGCAATTCTTTGTTTGCAGGAGTTACCAACCATGTTATCTCCTGAATGCAGCTGATACAGGATGCAGCAGCTCACAGGCTTTTGGGCACTCAGTTGTTTCAACATAATGTTTCCATTTTAAAGTCTCTGTTCTGGCTTCTGGTGAAATTTCGTGTCAAGTCCTGCTACTGGTATAGAATGTGTTTGATGTTACACTGGTTCCCTTTGCTGTCTGGTAACATGTTCTTCACTGCTCAGCCAGATCCTAAATATTATTATAAGGGTATGTGGAAGGAGAGAGCGTCTGCTCCCTGAAGGGTGTTTGGTCAAGAATCTTCCCAATGCAAAGCGGGATGATAAGAAAAAGACAAAGCCACAAGCAAGAAGGTACAGAGACCCAAACCTAACCAACAACCAGTTCAGGAGACAGTGATGGGAGTCAGTCACACTGATTGATAAGAATATATGGATATAATAAAGCTTATTTCAGTAAGATTATCTGGTCCAGGACCTTGTAAAATGGGATGATAAAGAAAAGGGGGAACCATAAATTAAATAGACAGAGATTCAAACCTGGCAGATAAAAGCAATGAAGAAAAAGACAGGAAACCAACCCCGATGTGAGCAGCCAGCAAGGCAGCCTGCTTAGAAGGGGAAAATTCCTAAACAGAAGAAGTTGTCTGCTGTAAAAATACTGACAGAAAAAGGCCTGCTAACCTGGAGCTGTGAGCCTGGGAACCAGAAACAGCCTTGAAAAGTGCTGGTGGCCTTTTGGAAGTGCAGCCAGGGTGCCTGCAAAATCATGATCGCTCCTCCCATCTGTGTGATGTACTTTTGCTCCCTGCGCGTTGCATCCATTTCTTGTGTTTGGTATTGACCCAGCACCTAAAATAGCAACAGCTGAAGTACTATGGGGGTAGTCATCCATTGCTATCCCAAAATACTTAAGGATGTCTCAGCTTGCTCTAACTGATGTATTTCCTCTGCTTTTTTTGCTTTTGTTATTCTTTTGCCACTTTAGTGATATTAAAAGTTATAAAAAGGTTACTCTGAAAGACATATTTAGAAAAGAAAGGTCAAAATTACCCTCCTGTCTTCCTCACCTCTATCAGCAATTAATTCAGCTCCTACAGTGTGCTGCCTGGTTTTGCCATAGCTCCTACGTTTGTGGCCTTGGTACCAAATTGTTTATGAGCAATGACACAGGCCTGTGACATTTAGCTGCTGAAACCAGCCCAAAGTGAATGTGTTCAGCCAAGTGCAGTGGAGGCTGAGACTCTATGGAAAGCTCAGAATGATGTGCTCAGAACAGTCGTTCAGATTTGCCATACGTGAAATAAACATTTATCAAAGAAACCTCCACCCCCCTCCCCAAACCCTACCAAAATACCCGCAAGTATTGAAGCAAATGGCAGGTGACCTCTGCATTCCAGAGAAATGATCCTCCCTCTCTTTCAGCACCACAGAACTAATGAAACAGAAACTGAGCCTTTTCTTTATTTCTAAATTACATCATTTATTTCTAAATTACATCCTCCTCTTTGTAGGGGGAAACATCAAAATCATTTTGCATATTTGCAAATATTTCTAAGCAACGTGGGACTAATGCTCCTTGAAGCGTTGAAGCCTGAAAGCTTGAACTGTTGTTACTGGAGAAACAGCAAGAAAGCTTGAGAATAATTGAGGATACACTAGGACTGTCTTAACGCATGGGCCCAGTGTGTTGCTGATGAACAAGATGTGATGAGGATCCCTTTTGAATTACTCAGTTCTTCAGATTACTACAGAAATACAACTAATCTTTTCAGAGGCCTGGTCTGAAAGAGAAGAGAAGAGGAAAGATATTGATGTATGGGAAGGAAGAAAGAAAGAACTGAATGATGTATTTTGCCTTAAAAAAGGGTCTATTGTTTTATTATGTTTCAGAGTTATTTTGATTCCTAATGCCTAGCAAATGACTATCTCCCACTCCTAGAGAGATAGTTACTGACTTCTTTGTTGCAGTTGTCTAAAATAGATTGATCATGGATGATTATTTATTGTTTTTAAAAGTTATTTGGCTCTATGTCCTAGACAGAATAGAAACAGTATTCAACATTTGAATGTCTATTGCTTGCATAAGAGATAATAAGATTAGAAGAAAAAAGGTGGAAAATTATGTCAATAATCCAAGAGAACAGTAGCTTATACCTTTGAATGCACTAAACCCAAAACTGCTTTTTTTTTCAAGATATCCACTAAAAACTCAAAATTTGGGGCTGGATTCCTAAACCAAATGGAAATGAAAATCCAGCCCCATGCTGTAGAGGCAGTGCAGCTGAGTGGGGCAGGCACTCTGCCCTCCATCCCTGCATCCCTCTCATGAAACCATTCAGCCTTTCAAGTCCAGTTGTCAATCTCAGTCTGTTCTTTCCAGAATCCCTCTCCTAGTTTGTGTTACCAGAGAAGTGAAGTTATTTCCCTGTGAACTGCAGACCATGGACCAGAGCTGGATGTCTTATTAGTATATAAGATTTTTCAAAACACAGCTAAGTCCAATGCCGGTAAATTTCTATGGGTCAGTTCTAGAGGAGATGAGACTAGACCATTCAGCTGTCTCCTCTCCTCACTCAATTTTCTCTTTCCCCTTGCATCTTCAATTCTTTTAAATTCATTTGTGTTATTCTTTTAAAAAATATCTTTCTCTAAGTAGCTTGACCCACTTTCCAGATATCCTCTTTCTGTTCTCTGCTATTGCTTTACCATCTCTCCTGAGGATGTAAGGAGAAATTAAAAAGAAAGACTTTGAATAGTTTTCATTTGATTTCTGGTTGCATATTTATGGGTTTGCTGGATACAATGATTTAACTAATAAACTAGTGTTCCCCTTTATATTTAGGGGAATTGCACTATACTGTGTGATAACATATGCCTTGGAGATGATTTGCCAAAGAAACCCACATGACTTTTACAAACACAAACTGTTACCCAATTCAGCCACCTCTATAACCAAAGGAGAAAATATTTCTCACTTTATGGATGTGTATTCCATAACCTCTGAATATAAGGGCTGGAGACAATCCACAGTTGTTGTCCTTGGAGCAGTAACAACCCTTGTTCAGGTATACAAATCAGAACCAAGAGCAGAGAGCAATGGGAAGTCAGGGTGTGCTCTAAACTAAACTTGTACCTATTTGTTAGTCTTGCCAAAACTAGAATTCACACAATGTTACCCATATTGACTTAGCAATACCATCCTTTTCATGCAGAGACAGTTTACAATATCGTCAGGGAAGTAATGATTCTGGCAGAATAGGTACCCTTACTTCCAGAATATGCAACAATAGTAGGTTTCTAGTGATAAAATTGTATCAGTTTAAAAGAAAATCACCCTGGTCTGGTTCTAAGTCTTTCTGATGTAATTGTTTTGGGAACTGAAAGCAATGGAAGACAAACTATACTCTAAATATTTTCTGACAGGAAATTCAGGAGAAGAGACAGGCATCACCATCTCAGATTATGCAGTTTCCAAGTAATCACAACAACCCATCAGGGACAAGAAGTAATTTCCCTAAGAAAGGCACCTGAACATCTTTTCATTGTTTAGCATGTACTGCTACGTTTCCAGATTTATCTGCTGAAGAATGCTAATGAACTTCCTGGACTACTTGTACCCTACAACTCTGACAACAATGGTTTATTTTAATATTAAGTAATGTGGCATATTAATTAATAATTTCCATAGGTTCACCCCAAAGAAGATCAAAGTTTAACTGCAAGAGTTGTCATATTGAGAGGCTGGATGCAAAAATCCCTGTTCCAATCTCCTAAAACCTAACATGACCATGCAGGTAAGTGAGAGGAGATCTGGAGGCACCTCTTTGTGTGCAGGCAGATGCAAACGTATTTCTGCCATGAGCCCAAAGTCAGCCCTGTGCTGGGCTAGCACTGCACTGAGCCAGAGAAGGTGAGACTCTCTTTCAGCAGGATGTGTGGTGGGATGAGCCTTAACTGTAGCCGTGAAGCTTCTCCTTGGACACAGATCAGCGTGGCCTGCAAAATTCACACCTTGCCCATGTAGCAAGACCACTGAGTGGAAGATGAAGAACAGAAACTGATTTTCTGATCTGGGGTCCATGACCCAGCTGATAAACCACACTGCCCCTGCTATGAGGACTTTGGTCACACTGAGAAAAATAATTAAAATACCTGATTTTTATTGTAATGGTTGTAGAATAAGGACAGTTTGCTTTAACACTGGGGTTCATTATCCTTTAAGTAATAAATATCTATAGGGAGGCAACCTGACTATGGAGAAATGTGTTATTATTTAAAGCTTTCCAAGACAATCAGACTCAGACAATGAGAAGAATTTTTCTTGAACATGTTACATTGAAGTCTATTGAACCCAAGAAAGGTCTTCTTAAGCCTCAGACAATGGAGTCTTAACTTCTCAGCAGTTTCAGAAACAAGATTCATTCAGTAGCAGGTCTTTGCACTGAAGAAATACTGAATAGCAATTATTTTCTTCTTCAGACAGGGAAAACAGCAACTGTTACTTCTGAATATTCCAGTCTGGGTTATAGGGAAACTTTAGTGTTTTATATTCTGGCCTACTATGAAGGACAGAAAATAAAAAGGTCTAAAAGGTCTTACTTCTTTGATATCAGTAATTCCAGGATGTTTTTCCCTTCTTCACTGCTGGATGTGCTTTGTGAGCATGAACCAGAGCTCTGTATGAATCTGACCCACTAAGAGTCATGCAAACGTGGGTATGATGTACTAGACTGAAAGTTCAGTAAAGTGAAATAAAATAGGGGAAGTACTGAGTTCATTGCATGTCCTTCAGCAGAACATTATGATGAGGCTCAAAATGTCTAATTCCAGAGTTTCTGGATCAACAACTGTAGGTTAAAATGCTATTACATCAAGTGCACAAATGAACTAAACTTCTGCAGCCCAAGTCCCAGCCAGCTGGCTGAATTTTATTGAAGTCTTCATGTATCTCTTGAACATTTTGTCAGTCAACATGTCTTTCCACATAGCTGCAGCTAGTGAATTGTATTAGGCATTTTGCATACTATTATTGCTCTCTTCAGATTACAATGAAACAAAGTCAGCCTTTGCCCAAATTAATATCCTTGTTCAGAGGAATTTCATCTGCCTTTTATCCAAACCCAAGATGAAAAAAGAAACATTTGTGTAACTGAAGAACACTTGAAACTTACAATAAAAATACGGATTATGTATGATTTGAGTATTATTTTGCCCTGTATTCCTCTGAGGATGAAGACAAAACATCTGCATAAACATGCATACAGAAGTAAATTTTTTGACTCAAATATACAAAATTAATCTGCACATAGGATTGCAGTTACTTCCCCAGCAAAAATTCTCCAAAATGCACTAATATAAAAAATAAGTAAAAGACAATGACCAAGTCCTTTCAAAATGTTCAAAATTCTTCATGTTTAAATAGCAAATGATGACGATTTCCTTGTACCTGCAATACATGTCACAGCTTTAAATTATTAAATTATTAAATGTGCAGCAGCAGTGCAGCCTCCTCCATTAATAACGTCTAATGGATTACTCTTGTACAGGTGTAGGAATCAATGACTTCTGGGCACATAGACAGAATGTACTTGATGGGTCTGCTGCATCCCTGATGTGTCAGAAATATGGTGCAGGGAAATATGCAAGACCTAACTGCACTCTCCCATCTCACATCATGTAGTTGTACCACCCACCCTTCATCTGGATCACAGCTCTGTTGCTTGTGACCAGTGATATCTGTGCTCAACTAAGAATCCAGCCTGTGGAGAGACGGCCAATACATGATAGAAAATGTCTGGAACATGTACAAAATACCCCAAAACTTCTTGGGCTTCCTATCATGTCTTCTCTTCAAAACTCTTAACATCAAGATCCAGTGAACCTCTCTAACTATAGGACACTACTGCCCTTTTGGAGATTAGGGACCATCAGCCTTCAAGTTGGTCTAGTGCCTTATCTGTGGCCAGTCCACCTAAAAACACAGCCTTCCTGGCCTCATAGTGCAGGAAACCACAAGAAATACTGTACTCAATGAAGTCCTGAGTGATCAGATAATCAAAAATCCTGATAAAGGATGAACACTTCTGTGCTCATTGTAAACACACTGAAAAGTTGGTTTGAATCCCCTGAACTGTAAGTATTTTTTGCTGGAGTTCCTGAGCTGCAGTGTATTTGATTGCAGTTGGCACTGATAAGGGCAAATCTGGAAATTCCTTTGATTCCCAAATTAAATTTGGAGAAATTTTATTAGGGTTTTGGTATTTAGCTGAAAACAGACCAAAATAAAAGTGAGATGCTGTTTATTGTTACAGAAACTGAAATATCAGGAGTTAAGAGAATGGGGAAGGCAGACTCAAGTAAATGTTAATTCCTTGTGCTCAGACAAACTTTACTCAGCGGCCATACAGAACCAAGAAGAAATACAAAATGCTCACGGGCAGAAAGCATTCTGGTATCTTCCCTGTTACTAGTGGGGAACTTCAATTGCTGAAGAGTTGTTTGATATTTTCTGAAGGTTTCTTCAGATTTTTTAGACTTTTAAAAATCTAAGTGTGTTGGGGCCCCTCCAGCAGTATTTGATGATGGACAGACATTGAAACAAAAATCTTGTTCCATGGAGTCTTTGTACACTCAGGTATAGATGTTTGACTGAGGGCTTAATATGGCCATTAAAATGTCCTCATTTTACTCACCTGTTTCAGTCTCGATTCATGTTCTCTGTGAGTCTTTGCTCTGTGGTGCCAACAATATATTAAAAAAACCAGTTTGTTGCTGATTTGTGGCTGTTGCAGAGATGAGTGAACTATATGCTGCTGAGCATTATGGTGTTTCTGTGAGGATTGTTTTTGCTAGGAATAGAGTGAAAAGTGGTCAGGGTTTTTTTTACAGAGATGATCTGGATAAGACAGTCCCTGTAAAAAATTGCTGAAGATACATACCTTATCCTTGTGGTGACAAGAAAGCATATCTGCTGTCAGGCTCACTTGCTTTTTTGAGTACTCAGAGAGAGCGCTTCCCGCAACTGCAGAGACAAGTGGATGAAGACAGTTTCATTTTGGCTAAGTTGCCATAGGGATTCTGCAGCCAGAGCTGCGGGAGAGCAAGTTGTCACTTGCCATTAGCTTTGTTTCGATCCTTTGGGCCAGGATGTATTTCAGATACTCCCTGGTTAACTCCTCTGCTGCTGGCATGGGGAAGGATGGCCGCTGAGGGAGACAGCCTGTGAGCTGGAATTGTTGCACTCATGTCCTGCCTCTGCTGGAGCTCACCTGGTCATTTGTGCCTTATTGAAGACTCAAAGTAAGAAATGATAAAGCTTTAATAGGGATTAGTCAACCAGTGTACTTGAAATTAGGAATTCATTGCAGCCAGACTATGACATCCCATTGCCAGGACCCACTCTCATTTAACGCCATGCAGCACACTGGAATAGCGTGCTCTTAGCAAAGAGACCAGGGGATGACTGAAGTACTGTACTTGTGTGCTGCTAGCTCTCTTCTTCCTCAGGCCAACACCAAATTCAGCAACATCCCCTCAGTATAACTTCATCTTTTGTTCTTTTATTCTTCATCTGTTTACTCTTCTCCATCTCACATCAGCCAAGGGGGAACATACCACTGAGAAAGAGCTCAGCAAGCTGCCCCCAACAGGAACTCTCTTTCTCAGGAACTCTCTTTCTCAGGAACTCTCCTCAAATTGATCAGCCTCTTGTTTCTTCTGTTGCTGCTCCTTGTTTCTTCTCTTAAACTGTTTGGTTCCTGGTTGATATATCTATTGCCTTGTCCAACACCCCAACCATGATCACCTGGGGGAAGGCAGGGCCTCAAACAGATGGGCCAGGTTCTGTCTCTGGGGCCTTGGGGAACCACTTGGGGAACAAAATGTGTTGCTGGGTTGTGACTCAACCATAGGTCAACTCCAACTCGGGTTCTGCAGCCGAGGCCCCAGCACTTCAACTTGGCATCCTCAGGTTGTAAGGGATGCTAATACGTCTTTATATTAAGCTAATAACTTCCCATTCTTAAGGTAGACTTGAAAAAGCTTGCTTCCAGGTGTGCTCCAAGATGTTTCCCTCTGCTGTGCCTGGTGAGAAGTATGCCCACATAAGGCAGGAGCTGCTGAGAGAAATGTGGCATGAAATTAAATGAGAATAGTTTGGCTTGTCTTTTACCTTACTCAGTTCAGTTCATTTTAATTGTGTCTGACACTCAGGGCTTTGTGTGTGTCTACAGAGACTGGAATGGATATGCTGGACATACCACGGACAATAAAACCTGGAACTAAGCCTGTGTGGCAGACAAATCCCAGAGAAGATGGACAAAACTGCAAGTGTTTTGTCATCAAACTAATGCTTTCTTAATTACATTGCTTGGACTGTGCCCAGTTCAAGTCTGTGTGGACAGATGAGGAAACCTAGAGAAAGGCATGGGATTTTGGCACATAGCGCACTGTTCTGAATGATACAAACCACACAATTTTCAAAGATCCTTCTTATATTAATGCTAAATTGATCTCCTGTGAAATAGTCCCCTCTTCCTTTGAGCCATGGTAAAAGGAGGCAAAACAGGCGGAAGGCAGGAGCCCTGGGCAGACTCCAGCCTAAACACAGAAGGAGATGGGGAACCCAATGCAGGTCCTTGGCTGAATGGAAGGAGAGCAGACGCCACTGATGCTAAGCAATCTTTTTAACCTCTTGCAGAGTACATTCTACAAATACCAAAGAGGACAAGTAATTATTTTTAAAAACAGTTTTAACACTTAACGGAAAGAGTAACACAAAATCTAGTGAATTCAATGATTCAGAAAGTTTGAAACAGCCCCTGTTTGTCTGTCTGCCCCAGAACAGGCTGCCACTTCTCCCCTCTCATTTAAATTCTAATGAAGACCTGCATTTGTAAGGAAGATAGGCTGGAATCCAAATGTAATGTTCCTGTTTTGCTATCAGTAAGGAGCTGTGGGAGCTTCTTTCAGAGTCCTTACCTTTGCAGGAATGGCTGGTATTAGTTACAGCCCAAGTGATACAGTAGAAGCATGAACATTAGTCTTCCTCATGCTGCACATACATCATGCTGGCTTCCTTCACACGGGGTTTAGCAACTGATATAGTACATTAAAATATCAGATGTTTTCCCCTGAGGTTATCACATGCAGTAATTAAATCAAATACACGCACTAGTTACACAGGGGAGGTTGACAACGCATTTGAAACCACTGTGCTTCAAATACAAAGTGATGCACATCAGGCTGATCATTCTTTTCCAGGAAAGGTTTGTTCCAGTGCAGGTTGCTCAGATCTGTAAGGATCTAGGCATCCTGGTGGCATTTAAGCATATGCTTTACATTAAGTATATGTATAGATCTATTTGTTTCAGTGTAATACCCATTTACTTAAAATGAAGCATGCGCTTGCTTGTTTGCTAGTCTGTAGCCAACTTTCCTAGGACGAAGCCCTAGGACAAGGAGAAAGGAACAAGAAAGAGCTTTTATGCCCCCTGAACTGGCTGAGCAACATTCAAAGCAGAGGCAGACTTACCCTCTGTGCTCAGCAGGACAGGGCCACTGAAAGGCAATGTGGCTGCTGTTTGAGGAAAGAGGATGCAGAGCATCCCAGATCCTGGAGAAATCCAAACTGAATCTGTTTTCTTCCATCCAGTTAGTGTGAGCTCACTTTGGATGAGCCAGCTGACACAGCTGGGTGTGAGTAGGGCTTTGGTCACCACTAAATGGTGTGGCATGTGGCCTCCCATCCTGTCTGAGTTTATTAAAGGAGGGCAAGCCAGAAAATGCCAAGTAGCTGCCAAGTGGGCTATTGAGAACCTGATTGCAATGTAAGTGATACAATAAAAACGTTGGAGAGTTTCTTTCCTCTCCCTGCATAAATGCAATCCAAGTGAAATATTACAGTTCTAACAATTGACTTGCAAATATCTTTCTGCTTCAACATAATGCTTTGGAGGTGAAACATAGCTTTGGATAACAGTGGGAGCTCCTGTGGTGGGTTTACCCTGGCTGGGTGCCCGGTGCCCACCCCTAGTCCCTCTATCACTCCCCCCGCCCCCCAAACCTCCGTCAGCAAGGCAAGCGGGGAGAGAGTAAGATGGAAAAGAAGAACCCGTGGGTTATGATAAGAAGCAGTTTTAATAAACAGCAGAGAAAGCAAGGTCGCGCGCACGCGAAGCAAAAGCAGCAAAGCCGTTACTCTCTACTGCCCATCCGCAGGCGGTGTCGGGCCTGTCCCGGGAAGCAGGGCTCCAGAACGCGTACCGGTTGCTCGGAGGACAAATGTCTTCCCCCGAATCCCCCCCGTCCTCCTCCCTTTATAGTTGAGCTGACGTCATATGGTATGGAATATCCTATTGGTCAGCTTGGGTCGGCTGTCCGGGTTGTATCCCCTCCCAAATCTTGCCCCCCCCCCCCGTACCTTTGGTGCCGTGTGGGCACTGATAGTCATAACAAGGGTGTGTGTTATCAACACTCTCTGGGTCCTAGTACTGCTGCATGAAGGCTGTATGGGGAAAATCAGCTCAGACAGACCCACTACAGCTCCCAAAAGAAATTATTACCAAAGCAATACATCTGAATTCTGTTTTAGAGATGCACTAGAAAGCAAAAGTGCTTTCTTGAATGAAAGCCTAGTTATGTGATCAAATTTGTCTTTATTTAGAACATTCTAACAAAGGCTGAGCAAAGTTCCTTTACTTTTTCTGAGTAGGAGCTGTAGATACAGGCTCCTTATATTAGCAGATGGACTAGATGGAGTCACCGTTCCACACAACCTGGGCGTTGTGAGTTGTTCTTAAGGAAATAGTATGTCCTGGTTTCCAAAAGGCTTTTAAGCCTCTGAGGTTACTAAGGAAAGCACAAAGGCCAAACCATCAGTCTCCACCCCAGGAGAATGAGAAAACAGATTACAGATATGAGGAAATTTTATTTTCCTGTTTTGTGACTGGTGTTTCCTGGTGGGTATGCGTAATGTGCATCTGTGGCCCCTGAAATGAAGCTTACGGGAGGGGGGTGCTGCACAGGGACGTTAGGATGCTCTTTAAACCTGTCTTGAATAACCTCATTTATATTCTCTGCCAACACATTTTTGGCACCCTGTAGGCACTGCCAAGACTTGCTAAGCATTGAAGTAGGGGTCAGTAGCAGGGGACTTTTCTTTACTCTAAACATACAGATTCCGTAGTTATTTCTGCTTGCTCCCCCATGGCTTCCTTGACAGTTGTGGAGTTTCAGAATAGAACTGCTACTGAGAATGGGACTCCACCTGGACCAGCCACTGGCTAACAATTTCACTCCTAGCTCATGATCCATACTAATGCATATTTTGGCTAGCAGCAGCAGGCACAAAGCAGAGTCTCTTTTTCTTTCAACCTTCTCCTGTCTTCTGGGAATATGCAGCTATTTATAATCCTGCCAGATGTTCCAAGAAGGCTTTCTTGCAGGATGTGTTCATCCTCCTTCAGTAACTTTGCAGAGTGTGGGATCATCCCTGCAGTCTGTACCAAGTTTTCTTATTTCTTGATTTATCTCTCACTGTCATGGAGTCAAGTGTATTCTTTTAAGCCAGTGTCGTTCAGGCAGTGACCGTGAATGACAGGAGAAGGCTCAGGCTCCCCAGTGCAGTAGCCCATGGTGCCAGCAGTCTAAACAGCTTGATTTTCACCACTGCAGCACCAGACCAGCTCCACATGATGCTGTAACACAAGTAAGAACTTCCCTTTCCCCTAACAGCAACATTTTCTCAAGCGGGAAGGGCAAAAAGGAGCAGTTTCTGGACTAATCAGCTACTTTTAATACATTTTTTGTATTACAGATGATGAAGCCAGGTAGCATCATGTGGCTGAAAGCATCTAATCTGTGCAGGTTTATGAGATCTGTTTATTTACAATCTATGCGCTCTTTGTATTTAACACAGACTTCTCAGTGCTATGAGATAAATCTTTGGTTTAAAATCAGCTTTTGAAGAAAAAAACCAGTAATAAATGAACTGCTTGATATATTATGGGAGGTATCTGCATCTCAGTGCTTCCCAGAAGCTCTCCCCAGTTTTCTGCTGCTTGGTGGAATGCCTCAGCACACAGCTTTGTAATTCAAGTAATACATAATGCAGGTCTTTTTAAAACATAAGAAGCAGAGAAGTGGCTCTGCTGGAAGGCAAGATGTGTCAACCATGCCTTTCAAATATTTCTAAGTGTTGGGTTAAAGTCAGAAAGTCCACAAATGATCAAATCATAATTCACATTTTGCATATATGGTCCAGTGATAGATGCTTTGGGATGCTTGCAATTCATGGTGCCCAACATGAAACCTGGTGAGTATTAAGACATTTCTGAGAACTCATTTTTTCTAGGATGTCATAGGAAAGTGCCATCTCTCCCATTGATCAATGTAATGCAACAACATCATGGACATACAAGATGAGCAAATTGTCACAGCATTCTTCTGAATTGCATTTTCATTAAAAAATTACCAATCTTATATAACAAGATCAGGATTTAAGCTCACTCCCGTGCAGACAGACCACCTTCTCTGGCAGGATATGACCATGACTGTAATGCCACAGCACTAGCCATGAAGAAGGAAAGATTTTGAAGGACCATAAACAGAGAAGGGAGAGCAAACGTGAAAATAAATTGCATGATAGAAACTTTTAGAACTCTATTAATCAAGATAATTTACCTATAACAAATATATACCTAATGGAAGTTATTTGTTGCTCATTTGCACAACACATAAAGGGAGTGGTTATCAAAATCCAAGGTTTCTTTCATATTTTGCTTTGTTGCTGTTGTGAGAATCCAGTGCTTGAAATCAAAGGTGCTATATAAACAAGTGTAATGAGATGCAGAAAAAGGAATATTTTAAATTCTAATACAACCAAAATAATATAATTGGCCACATTATCAAGTCTGACTGGAGGCTAGACAAAGCAATTGTGTCTGATTTGGTTATCATTAAACTTGTAAATCTATTCTTACAAATGCTGCCATGAGCTAGTATACATTAGTCATATCAAACTGCCAACATAATTCACTAAATGTTTGAAGAAAGCTCTCAAACTCTAAAAGAATGAATCGAAAATATAAAGTAATGTTTTATTAAGTTACATCTTTTTAGTTTACTCCATAGATGGATGAGCTGGACTTATTCATAAACTGAACTGATACTTATTGTGATGTAAATTTGAAAAAAAAAAAGCTTTGGCAAAATGGTTATGATGCATCACATGTCCTGTTGGCCTGAAGGTGTAACAGCAGAGAACAGCATGGCTCTAGGAAGCTCAGAAAGCCAGCATCCTCCCGTTAGAGGATCTCCAAATGCTCTGGTAGCTAACTTCCGCAGCGAGGGTTTAATCCTTGCTCATTCTCAGACACAGCAGCACTCACCAACTTTGGAGACATTGGCACTGGGCATAGATTCTTTCCTGAGGACATCAAGTCACTGGCCACATGTGCCACTGCAGGCATAAAGGCGAGACAAGGTACCCCTTGTCCCACTGTTATCCCCTTTCAGGAAGGCGATAATATTACAGCTTTCTTGCCATGTGAAAATGACTGAGATGTCTCTCTTCAAATCTGTCTGAATCACACTTGCACCTCTTGTTTGATTATTCCAGATTTAGTATTTTCTAGGTCAAGGCTATTTCACTGCCATTGAGCTGTCACCAAAATGAGTTATATCTTCAATTACAGAAACACAGGGGATATCGCACCTTTTGTTTATGCTTGTTGTGGAAATGTCAAGATTTAGTCCATTCTTGCACATTACATTTCACCCTAAACTCCACAAGAAAAGTAGCATATTTCTTCATATAATGACGGTGTTTTGCTGGATGGCTTGCCACTCCTTTGCTCTAGAACCATCATCCTTGTTTCTAGGAGGTATTTTTGTTAGAGTGTTACAGACTCTTTTACTACATGTCAAGGACATAGCCATACCTATCACAGCAGTTCCTGCACGTCCTTATTTCTCATTTGATGCTCACATCTCCAGGACTCTCCATCACAGCCCTGTTTCACTGCTCTTCACCCAGCATTCACACTCAGCAAGCTACCACTTTCTGCCTCCAAATATTGTCTGCTGCTGCCCAAAGTTATTCTGCTCTCCTTCATGGCCCATTGTTGCCATATATGCTGTTCCCTTCTGGGCCCATTGTTGCCATATATGTTGTTCCCTTCTGGGCACTGTTGTGCTATTCCTAATCCAGCCAGTAATTTGCACATTAGAATATGTAGAATCATAGAATTCTAGAATGTTTTGTGCTGGAAGGGACCTTTAAAGGTCATCTAGTCCGAACACCCTTTGGTGAGCAGGGACATGTGCAACTACATCAGGTTGCTCAGAGCACCGTCCAACCTGAGCTTGAATGTCTCCCGGGATGGGGCTTCTACCATCTCTCTGGGCAACCTTTTCCAGTGTCTCACCACTCTCATTGTAAAAAATTTCTTCCTTGTATCTAGGCTAAATCTCCCCTCTTTTAGTTTAAAAACATTACCCCTTGTCCTGTTGCAACAGGCCCTACTAAAATGTCTGTCTCCATTCCAGGGAGATCAAGGGGAATAGCAAAAATTTATACAGGTATATTAATGGCAAAAAGAAGACTAGGGAAGGTGTGGGTCCCCTCAGAAAGGAAATGGGAGAACTGGTGACAAGTGATATGAAGAAGGCTGAGGTTCTCAATGATTTTTTACTTCAGTCTTCACTGGCAAGGGCTCCAGCCACACTCCCGGAGTCACAGAAGATAATGGCAGGGGCTGGCAGAAAGAACTGCCCATTGTAAGTGAAGATCAGGTTCGTGACCATCTGCTGAACCTCAAAGTGCACAAGTCCATGGGACCCGATGGGTTACACCCACGGGTACTGAAGGAACTGGCGGATGAGGTTGCTGAACCGCTCTCTATTATATTCCAAAAGTCCTGGCAGTCTGGTGAAGTCCCCACTGACCGGAAAAGAGGAAACACAACCCCCATTTTCAAGAAGGGAAAGAGGGAGGAGCCGGGGAACTATAGGCCAGTCAGTCTCA
>VYZX01031608.1:10372-56883 GCA_013401335.1 Brachypteracias leptosomus | reverse complement strand
GGCCTACAAGAAAGCTGGGGAGGGACTTTTTAGGATGTCGGGTAGTGGTAGGACTAAGGGGAATGGATCAAAACTAGAGGTGGGTAGATTCAGATTAGACGTTAGGAAGAAGTTCTTCACCATGATGTTAGTGAGACACTGGAACAGGTTGCCCAGAGCAGTGGTGGAAGCCCCATCCCTGGAAATTTGTAAGACCAGGCTGGATGGGGCTCTGAGTAACCTGATCTAGTGGGAGGTGTCCCTGCCCATGGCAGGGGGTTTGGAACTAGATGATCTTCAAGGTCCCTTCCAACCCTGACGATTCTATGATCTTTCTTATAGGCCCCCTTTAGCAGTTGGCCTTCTGGGCTGTGAACTCACATTGCCAACTCGTGTCCAGCTTTTCAGCCACCAGTATCCCCAAGTCCTTCTCCAGTGGGCTGCTCTCAGTCCCTTCATGTCCCAGCCCCTATTGATACCTGGGATGCCCCAACCCAGGTGCAGGAGCTTGCACTTGGCTTTGTAGAACCTCATGGGATTCACACAGGCCCATTGTAGTGGGCCATACGTAGTAGGTGTAGCAGACCATAGGATGTCTGGCACTGCTATACATCTTTTGTGGGAGGATGGAGAAGGGAAAAAACAGAAATTACTAACTTCTACTGGAATTAACAAAACACACCAAGCAAGTGCGTGAAATACATAAGGCTTCTGGAGTATTTTGTGACCATGAGACAATCCACCAGGACACACATGAGGTCAGCAGCACTGCACATTTTTTCCATGTCTGGACTCAAGAATCACTGATGCAGATGAGTTTCATTTGCTGTGTCAACCTCAGTAACAATGACAACCTAAAAATGAAGAACTTTGACGTATCAGTTTCTGAATTATGCTGGGTTGGAGCAGAGGTCAGCATTCCCTTTTGAGCCATAGCTGTAGTTTGATCAAGACACATTCAATATAGTGACTTGAATCATAAATAATTTCTGTGGCTGTTACACCATTTTGCCTTTGATCTTTTCAGAGTGAAACAGAATTCAACGCATGCACTGTCTTGAGACCTGTAAACAAATAAAACTGAGACATCAGCAGAATACTTATTGACCCAAAGGCAGCATTTGGCAGCTTCAACTAATTTCACAGAGAAAACAGTTACTGTACTCCGGAAATTTGAAATTGTTGGTTGAAATGTCCTCAGTTAAAAACTGTTTTTCCTCCTAGTTGGGAGAATTCCTCCTAATCAGCAGGACATCAGCAGACATTTTTTCTTTTAAATGTTCTCTACCGAATACAAATTTGCCTCCCGCCTCTACTCAACCCAGCCATGCTAACTCTCTCTCTCTCCCCAAGTCAATCCTCTTTTGTATGAAAGTAAAAATCACAGCCTCTCTCTCTCATATCAGTCCTCACAGACTAAAAGTCATGCTGAGCTAAAAGGATCTAAACCAGAGTTCTTAACCTGCCTGGACTGTCCATCTCTTTCTTGACTTTCTGTGGGCAACACCTCCATCATCCTGGTCACTTGTAACCCAAGCACCACCATGGATTTCTTTATGAATGATGTCTCTCTGTCTACACGATGTCTCTATCCAGCACAGGACTTTTGCACATACAGCCCATCACCACACACATATCTCCTCACTCTTTAACAGCAAATGTTGCCTGCATCTCTGATCAGCTCATGGTGTCAACCAACATTGTCTTTCCAATCAATACTACGTATGCTTAAAAGGGTTTTTATACATCTTCTTAAATACAGCAGATAGCAGAGCTATCTCTTTCCATTTCCTTCCTTAAGACTGCTTTTTGTTACAATACATACCAAGAAAAAGAAAAAAAAGGCAATAATTCGGCTTCTGCTATGCTATGATTATGGCTTATTCTGGTGATCAGTCTGACCTGTCTTCAGCCTGTCTGTCTCCTATCTTTTGGACTGCAACTTCACACCTAAACATAGAAACAGAATATATAGGTCATAAATATGAAGTAGGTGATCATACCTTGGAATGAAATAATATTATACAAAGAGCCTGAGGGATGGTGGGGGAGAGTCATCAAAACTAGGCTGTTGATTGTTAACTTCTCACACAAAGCTGTTAATTAAGGGGCCAACAACAGCTGGACCTACAGATGGGGAATATCAAACATAAGCTTGAAGGTGGAATATGATCCTCAGCATATGAGATCTGTGAAATTCACCATGTGGTTTCCAAACTGATTTTTAAACCCTCAGTTTTATTTATTAAAAGAATTACAAGCAAAAATACCGTTTGCATGTCACAAGCAGAGGGTATACCTGACTATGAGACCATACTAGTAAGTAAAGAGAAGAAAAAAAATTTCTAAGTGTAGGAATTCCCGAAGGCAACACAGATTTTTCTTTAGATAAAAGCTGAGTATAGGTTGTGTAGGTTAAGTGCTAGAATGCTTTGAGGAAAGCTATGGTAGTTATAAATATTGACAAAGTAGCTGAAAGACATAAAGAAGAAAGAGGTCAGTCCTACATGGTCATTTATTACTACTCAAAGGGTACCGTAAGGAAAAATCTGTATCTACCAAGGTTTGTACAGCTATTCTCCCCAAATCATGTATTATTTACTGCAGCTGAAAGAAACCACGACATACTAGTGATAAATGCAATGAAAGATCTACTACCTAAAACTATCTTGAATTCCTCTGCTTATCACTCACCAAACACCTTCCTACTAATACAGTGATTAGGAATGGGAGATTATTACATTATCACTGTTAGTCTTACTGGTTAATCACTTTCATTTTACAAGCAAATTATTTCAGCTCAGTAGAAACAGCAAATCAATTTTTGTTTACTGCCATTAGCACTCAATAATAATTAAGGAGGATTATTAAAAGTTGTTAGTGCAGAATTTTTCTCCTGTGCGCTTCTTTAAATGCCAAATTTATTTTGCTGAGAGGTTGGCATAAGACTGAGACAGCTGCAGGGCCATGGAAAACAAGCTGAAGAAAAAAGTTCAAGCTGAGAAGTAGATAGGGTTTCTTATTAGTCTCAGTAAGCAGTCTATCTGCCCAGGCTGAAATTTAGATGCTTTTTAACTTTTATAGATCAAAATTGTGATACTAAAGTTTAGTCCACGAATGTGATGACTCAGTTGCTGCTTCCTCTTGCAGCCTCGATATTTAGTTGATCTTCTATTTAAAGATTAGATTCATTTCCAATTCTATATTGACAAAAATGCATTGGGATCTGTCTCTCATAATTTACTGGAAGCTAGCAAAAAAACCCACAGGACTGAAGTCGAGCACAATATTGCTGTGACTATGAAACAACAACCAACTCAAATGCTTTTAAAATAATACCAAGCCCAGATGACAGAATGAATGTTTCAGTAGTTATATGCCCAATTCAAGGAAAGGAAAACTCTCCCAACAGATTATGCTCCCTGGGAATGTGAATCCTCCATCATGGATGATGTCACTGGAGAAAAAAACCACTTGAGACGTAAAGTCCCAGCACAGAAGTCTCTGTACCTGGGGTAAAGCTGTAAGGCAAGGCTGTCAGCAGGCTCTGTTTAGGGTGCTCCGGGATACAGGCAGCATGAGTTCCTTTTTGGCACTATGGGGAGCTTAATATAAATGAAAACAACTTCAAGTTTACTTTAATTTACACTGGGAGCTAGAAAGCTCCTGTATAAGCCTACAACTGAGGAAATGCAGATGAAGTAGAATTAATGATGGAATTAATGAAGGTGTTAAGGAGTCTCTAACCAAGTGTCTGTGCAAACTGCCCATGGTGGTATCCCTGTTAAAACCACACAATTCAGCCAATGTGTCTGTGCAGCCCTTACCTCGCCCCAGCAAAGCTACATGTATCTGGATTGGAGTAGTAACGACCAGATGCTATGTTTTTGGTTCAGATGACCCATGAGAAATTGAGATTACAGATTTCGCATATCAGAAATGCATATAGAATAACAGTAGTCATTAGCTACTCTCTCAACCTGGATCTACATGTTTAGTTTTGGTTAATTTCTTGTTAACTGAGGTGCTTTACTCCGCTGTCAGTGCACTGAATAGCCACATCTACAGCTTACAACCTCTCTTTGTACATAACACAACACTCTGGCATTTTTCCTGTTCCAGGAAACAGTGATGTGAGCTGCATTGCATCACATTGACTTGATGCATCATCTCATATATATGGCTACACCAAGCATATCCTCACATGATATGCAGATTCATCTCTGTCATGTGTTCAGCTTTCACACCTTATGTTTTTAGCAACTTCAGACATTAAAACAACGTGGGAAACTATCTTAATCAATTGTGAATGGGTGATTTTCTGTTACAGTGATGTGACATCTTGTCAGTATTTCTACTACCAGATTAGTGGGAGAACACACATGGAATCAGGTTGACTATGTTTAGAGAAACCTGGCAAACACTGCTGAGTTTCAAAGCAGAAACTCTGGAAATCCAGAGTGAGCTATATAGACCAGAAGGGCTTGGAGGTGCTGATTACCACCCTAACTTCTGCCAGAGTAAAAAGTATTGCAGTATCATGGCAGGGGAACTATCTCCAAACATGGCATCAAGTTCAGATACAGTTTTGCTTTGAGGCTTCTCTGGTGCATGATGGGCTACAAACTCAAAGTCAAATGTTTCCTTTGGCTGAGGCATTCCTGCTTATTTTAGATAAACTTCTACATAGCTAGTACCAGAGATATTCTCCTATAGATATTTTTGAAATTGGATACAAAACCGAAGTTGGCAGGAACTGATGGAGACACTCATGCATGTATGCAACACAAAACAGGATCATAAGGCGAGCTGTATTAGGAAATTGTACTGCCTGTCTGTGACACCATCCTGCTGAGCAGTGTGTCTTCAACTCTCATTTCACTGATGGGCACATTTCTAAGTGCTCTGGCAGAGATTTTGGAGTGCAGTTGCGTGCTATAATTTTCCCTGGGCAGTTGCATGCTATAATATTTTAGGAAGTAAAAAAATTAAGGCATTATAAATAATGCCTTGAAATGGAACAGCCCTTTAATTCATGGCTCATTAGTATGCAGAAGCATGCTTACTCTTCTGAAACTTTGCAATGAAAATGATAACAAAATAGAATTGGGGAAATACGAAAGCAAGAAGACTCATTTTCATCTTCCCAGGTTAGCTGAGACAAATATTTCCTTTTTTGAACTACAGATACTATATTTAGGTAGCCAAAATGCTGCTTAGTGGCAGACACAGAATAGCAAGTGTCTTTTCAGCTAAAGATGACTGTATTTTTTTCAGTGCCTTCCCTGTCCCTATCCTGTGAAAAAACAAATAGCATTATTTGAAAATTTCACCCATTCCTGACCCTATCCAGGCTCCTGCAGGGACAAGAAACAAAGGTAAATAAGCAATTTCATCTTCAGTTTGATGCCAGAAAATAGTTTGTCATATTGAAACATGTACATACAATCTTTATTGATGAGATTATTGAGAATATAAGACTTTTTAAACACATAACTAGATGAATCTCTAGATGCTTGCTGGTGGTTTGCTTAAATTTTGCATGCCATAAACCCCATGTTTTTTACTGAATTCTGAATGAGGATTCATAAGTCACTAACACGTCAGATGCAGTCTCACAAACAAAAGTTCGTTTTTCTGCAGCACACACACAAATGTCAATTATGGAAAGTCATTAAGTCCGAACTCAGATGCCTAATTAATTCAGTCTACATTTGGGCATTTAGGCAAGTAAACAAATGTCCAGGTAGCACCCACTTCAGCGAGAAATGGCATCACTTTGGTATGACTTTCATAATATGAATATATAGTGATAAATAAAATGTTTTGGTTGCAAACAGGTAGTGATATCCCTCTCTACTGGACCTCCTGATTGATGAAGAGTATAATGTAACTTATAAAACTCAGCAGTTTTGTATGCAAAAATGATATGCTTTTGGTAAAATATTCTCTATGGGGAGCACGTACATTACTGCAAGCTGCCATATACCTTCTTAGAGAAATACTCATTTACCCACTGATTTAACTGAGAATGTTGGTACTAGGACATCATTTTCCCAGAAAAATAAATTGGAAAATGAACAGTGCCTAGAATTAATGGAAATGTAACTAAAAATTAAACTATCTTCAGTATGAATTGACTTTGTTTATTGGCAGCTTGAGGAAAGATACTTATTTTCCCTCCTTCATTTTTAACAGATTGCTCCCCCTTGGGGCCTAAATTCTAGGTAAACTGTTACAACATTGTGCAATGGATTTGTCTGAGCAATCATCTGAAATTCAGCAGTATTTGGCTACGGCAATGTTTTTATCAATCTCATTTGGAGATCTCAAACTCTAGATGGTTCATCATATATTTCTGTCTGCAAAATCCTCTGCATTAGATACTAGGGGAGTATTTAATCCATAGAATTACTGTTTTTCATATTAATGAGTTATAAATGAGAGCTTAATTACTACTAATTGCTTGAAAATCCACTGTCAGTGATTATAATCAATAACGATTAGATTGTTAAACATTCATCTTTGTCTATCTTTAGCAAACTTAATGAGAAATTATGGATCAGATCCTCAGTTTCTGATCTTACTGCTAAATGCCAGTGGAAGAGAAGCTCTGCTCACCACCGGTGTTATCCCCTGGTTCTGACACAGGAGCTGAGTGGGAGACAGAAAAAGATGTGAAGGGATTACTGCAATCCACAGCCCACAGAATTGTCTCCAGGGACTACTTTTCCTGATGTAATTCGGAGTCCTTTGGTCCAACTCTTCTATTACAAAGCCTAACTGCCTCTGATATTCCTTGTTTTGCTATCAGGAGAATGAAGAGGTGAGCTGATACCCTGAAGGCATCTAATAACTTCTTGCAGTTACAAGTGCAATGTGGGCTTGCACAGAGATTTATCTACCTCTGTACAACTTCAATTGGCATAAAGTAATAGTTGTTAGGCTTCTGGTGAGCATTTAAAATGCGTTCAAATTGCTTTGTCATGCACTTGACCACCTTTCCACAGCTGGTGCATAGAGCTACTTTCCCCAGCACGGCCTGCAGCAGAGTAGCTGTACTTCAGACAAACCAAAGTTATCTAGTCCAAAATACTTTTGCCCTCAAATGTTCTTTTAGTATCTATTTAATTACACAATTTTCAAATAACACACTTTCTAAATGATACCAATTAGACTGTGAAGTGCTGGGGCCTGGGCTGTGGGCCCTGAGTTGGAATTGACCTATGGATGGGTCACAACCCAGCAACATGTTTTGTTCCCCAAGTCCCCAGAGGCAGATCCTGGTCCACCTGTTTGAGGCCCTGCCTGCCCCCAGGTGATCATGGTTGGGTTGGTGGGCGAGGCTAGAGATATATTAACCAGGAACCGACTAGTTTGGGAGGAGCAATGGGAAGCGGATCAGTTGGAAGAGAGTTCCTGTTGGGGACAGCTTGCTGAGCTCTCTCTCTCAGTGGAGTGTTCCCTCCTGGCTGATTCAAGACAAAGAAGAGTAAACAGGTGAAGAATAAGAGATGAAGTTATGCTGAGGGGATGTTGCTGAGTTTGGTGTTGGCCTGAGGAAGAAGAGAGCTAGCAGCACAAAGCTGGTGTAGTCAGTAGCTCGGTCTGAAGGAAGATCCTGTGAAACTGGATTAAATGAGATCAGGAACCCCCTCAAGGAGATCTTGTGTGCTGTCGCCAAGGTTGCAAGCAAATGAAGCTGAGCAGAAAGAGACAAGGTGGGACCAGCTTGAGCAGAAAGCATCAGTGGGCAGAGATAGAGACAAAGAGATGAAAGTGATTAAAGTAGTAGAGAGTATTTGTGAGTAGAATGTGAGCAGAAAGTTTGGACTTTGAGAAAGTAATTTAATGAGTAGAGTGAGCAGAAAGAGACAAAATGAGCAGAAAGAAATGTGCAGAAATGGTTGGAAAGTGTTTGCATGTAGATGAATGTGAAGAACCCCAATTTCCATGTAATAAAATGTTGTGAATTGAATGTGCTTGTTTGAAGGAAATAGTTATGGAAACATGATGGCTGAAAGTGCCTATGAGAAGAATTGCCTGAAAGGTTCTCCAGACTCTGGCCTGAATGGTGGGGCAATGTCCATAATTTGAGCCTGGATGATGGCAGTGCTCCAGAGCTTGGATAATAGTAGGGTGATTATTGCCCAAAAGGTTCTCTGGACCTGGTCTAAATGAGGGGGCGATGCCTGTAACTTGGGTCTGGATGATGGTAGNTGTTCCCTCCTGGCTGATTCAAGACAAAGAAGAGTAAACAGGTGAAGAATAAGAGATGAAGTTATGCTGAGGGGATGTTGCTGAGTTTGGTGTTGGCCTGAGGAAGAAGAGAGCTAGCAGCACAAAGCTGGTGTAGTCAGTAGCTCGGTCTGAAGGAAGATCCTGTGAAACTGGATTAAATGAGATCAGGAACCCCCTCAAGGAGATCTTGTGTGCTGTCGCCAAGGTTGCAAGCAAATGAAGCTGAGCAGAAAGAGACAAGGTGGGACCAGCTTGAGCAGAAAGCATCAGTGGGCAGAGATAGAGACAAAGAGATGAAAGTGATTAAAGTAGTAGAGAGTATTTGTGAGTAGAATGTGAGCAGAAAGTTTGGACTTTGAGAAAGTAATTTAATGAGTAGAGTGAGCAGAAAGAGACAAAATGAGCAGAAAGAAATGTGCAGAAATGGTTGGAAAGTGTTTGCATGTAGATGAATGTGAAGAACCCCAATTTCCATGTAATAAAATGTTGTGAATTGAATGTGCTTGTTTGAAGGAAATAGTTATGGAAACATGATGGCTGAAAGTGCCTATGAGAAGAATTGCCTGAAAGGTTCTCCAGACTCTGGCCTGAATGGTGGGGCAATGTCCATAATTTGAGCCTGGATGATGGCAGTGCTCCAGAGCTTGGATAATAGTAGGGTGATTATTGCCCAAAAGGTTCTCTGGACCTGGTCTAAATGAGGGGGCGATGCCTGTAACTTGGGTCTGGATGATGGTAGTCCTCTGGGTCTCTGGTCTGGATAATGGTGGTTCTCTGGACTCTGAGACTAGGAGTTGGTAGGGTAATACTGCCTGTAAAGTTTTCCAAATCCTTAGTCTGGATGATGATAGGGTAATTATCACCCAAAAGGTAGGGCAGTTAATGATATGTGTGAGGAATTGACCAAAAAGGGATCTGGAGGATGGTAGTTCTCTGGACGCTGGCCTGAAAGTTGGTAAGACATTCATTGCCTGTAAAGTTCTCCAAATCTTTGGGCCTGGATGATGGTAGTTCCCTGGACCCCTAGCCTGGATTTCGGTGGAGTGATTATGTCCAAAAAATCCTCCAAATGCCTGGTTTGGCTGAAGATGATATGGTAGGGCAATTAGAAATTGCCCAAAATGATCTCTAGATCCTGTGCCTGAATGCCTGGTCTGGTCCAAATCCTTGGCTTGGATGATGGTAGGGCAATTGATGATGTATGAAAACGTTTGTGTGAGAAGACTGTACAGGTGATGAGAAGCACTTTGTGTGAAAAAGACTGGTAATGAAGATAACCACAAAGGACTTGGGGACAGTGATGAGCAGAACTAATTTTGGCAAAGAGATGAAGTGGACTTTGATAATGATGTGGATGCTCTGCTGGATGGTAAAGAGATAGTGCTGCAGAACTTCATCATGTAATGACAAACCTTGGGGAGAAGCTTGCAGATGAAGTGGATAGAATGTGTTAAATCAGGCAGAGTTTATGTAAGTGGTAACAGCAAAGTGAAGATTGTATAAAATGTGAAATTTCTAGTTACCGTTTGTATATCTGGTAACTCTGCCATGTAAAAGGTTTTTCCTTTGCTGTTTAAAGAATTTTATATGTAGAGTAACTGGAAAACTCTACCTTTGTGCTTGGGGTAGTGTGGAGGTTGTGAATGATCCACCAGTCGGGGGCCAAATGAAGTGCTGGGGCCTGGGCTGTGGGCCCTGAATTGGAATTGACCTATGGATGAGTCACAACCCAGCAATATGTTTTGGTCCCCAAGGCCCCAGAGGCAGAAACTGGTCCACCTGTTTGAGGCTCCGCCTTCCCCAGGTGATCATGGTTGGGGTGGTGGGCGAGGCTAGAGATATTCAACCAGGAACTGACTAGTCTAAGAGATGAAACAAGTAGCTGATCAGTTGGAAGAGAGTTCCTGCTGGGGGCAGCTTGCTGAGCTCTCTCTCAGTGGTGTGTTCCCCTCTGGCTGATTCAAGTCTGAGAAGAGCAAGCAGGTGAAGAATAAAAGATGAAGGTATGCTGAGGGGATGTTGCTGAGTTTGGTGCTGGCCTGAGGAATAAGAGAGCTAGCAGCACAGACTATTAGGTTTCTATCTGGAGAAACATTAAGGAGTTTGCTTTTATTAGTGAATTCCACTGAAGTTTGTGTTCCTCCTTATTGCAACATTGTACTTAAAATATTCATGTGCTCTGTTACAACATTGTTCTTCAAGCAGCTCTTCAGCCCATTCTTCAGCAGGGTTCACATCCCACTCTTATTTAGGATGTGACAGCCATTAGCAGATAAAGCTGAAACCATTTCAGAAGTTACTGCAGGTATCTTCTCTCCTTCATTATTTAAGGTTAGCTGCTCTTCCACAGTGTGCACAATGAACCACTTGAAATCTCTTCATTCACTTCAAAGAAAAATCACCTGATTTATTTTAAATAATCTGTGTCTGGGAATTTAAGTTAAATGGATGACTTAACCATCCATTAGAGGTGTAGAGGTAGATGATGTGAAGAGGTAGATGATGATGCTATCGTTTCCACTGGCTTGGCTGAGAGCTGTATCAACCAAGAAGGCAGGAAACATGTAGTTGCAGTAATTTCTTAAACCATCTCAATGACGCTTTCAAGAGAACATCTTTCCAGAGCAATAATTTATCTTCCTGCTCTTTGCCAGAGCCCTTTTCTGCACCTCTGTCAGCTTGAATTGACTTTTTTGAATAGGAAGAGGCTGCTAAGTAATAATCCAGATGCAGTCTCAATAGCATCCTGCACAATGGCATCTCTGGTAAAATATACCTTGGAAAGACTGAGAGAAATAAAAAAATTACATACTGCACATATTCAGTGTATGTAATTCTCTCTATATAGTCCTACATACATACAGAACCTACATGGAATATGTATGTGTTCCATTCACAGTTCTGTGTACATATATTTAGTTTTATATATACACATAAAGTAAAGAATCTAATCCAGTTATTTACTTAGCACATCTTTGTAAGTTTAAGGAATGAGGAATCCCAGTGATTTGAGTGAAATGAGTGTATATTCTATATTTAAAAGATTGTTGCTCAACTGGAGCTATGGAAAAGACAACTTAAATGAAAATTAATCACTCTTTGTATTGAGAATCAGCTTGACAAACAAGTATTCATATAAAATATCTGACCATAAACACTATGAGAAAGGATTCTGTCCTGCTCTGTTACACATAAGCTTCAAACTTGTTTACTGTTTGCTTTCTCATTTTGAATATGTTTGATATGTAAGCAACTCATAGAGTAAGATAAAAAGACATCTGACAGCTTAGTATAAATTAAGAAACTATTTAAAGCTCTGCATATCCAGTAACAACATCAATGAAAATTGTGGTTGACTGAAGATGTAAACTGAAACAAAACTACTCTGCTACACGTAACCAGCTAGATAGTTAGGCATGAATCCTACCTCTAGCAACTGTTACTTAAGAGTTTTGACCTCTTGAATGAAAATAAAAAATCATGCTTACTAAATTTAAGCAGTTTTACTGGGAAGTAGAGACTTTCTGTAGCTACACATGAGCACTGACAGGCCTGAGAATCTGGACAGACCTGTTTGTCTCTGTAATAGTTTTACATCTGCAGGTGTAAGAGGCCTAGATTCTGTATTACTTCAGGTCAGTCCTGCAAAACATAGCATTATAGTCTCACCATTTCAATCAATACAGATACTCTTAATAATTTTAAATTACTATAGCTATACAGGTACATTTTTCAGTTTTTACCTCATGATAATCACGGTGCCACTTTGGATTAATAAACATTATTATGGTATTTTGTTTGAATTCCAGACTAGGGGCTAAACGAGAGAGTCACAGTGGTCCCATGCACGCCAACGAGCAGGCTTTTGGAAGCAAGGCTGCAGTTACTGGAGTAGCTATCTTTTGGGTTGGTTTTATTTCAGCTAGACTGATTCCCTGAGCTAGCTCTCTTCATAACCGCCTGAATCCTAGGACCAGAAAATGAGTAGAAGTGGGGGTGGAACAGGGAGAGTGTCCTCTCTGAGGCAGTATGGATTTATGTTGTGCTGAAGTGACACTGGCAGGGCCTGCAGCCTGAGCCATCCATACTCCTACAGAATCACAAATGTTCTCTTTTCCTAATTCAATTCAGGATGGTTTTGGTCCGTTAATTTACAACATATAGACCTGATAATGATTGTGCATGCACACATTTATACAAAAAAACTGTTAAAAAGAAATCACGTTTGATTCACACAAGCTTTATTTACATATTTAACACTTTACTCAGCTCAGACTGCAGAGTATCATCACTTCAGCTTTCATAACCCAGTAGGCACTTGTCATATTTATCCCCCTAACATAGTGTGCAATGTTTATGCATAATGTAACTTTAACTGTAATTTGAATGTATTGTTGTGCATTTTTAGAGTGTCATCTGCAAAGCTTGACTGGAGCATGTTGTTAAGCTGTGCTCTGTATTAATGCAGGGTTTCAGTATTGGTGGATAAGGGAAGAGCAACTGACATCATCTCCCTGGACTTATGCAAAGCACTTACTGTCACATGTGACATGAGACATGAATTTGACAGATGGACTACCTGGTGGATAAGGAATTGGCTGGATGGTTGCACTCAAAGAGTTGTGATCAACAGCTTGATGCCCAAGCAGAAACCAGTGACAAGCGGCATTCAGGGGTTGGTGTTGGGACCAGTGCTGTTTAACATCTTTGTCAGTGACATGCACAGTGGAATTGAGTGCACCCTCAGCAAGTTTGCAGATGATGCCATGCTGCACTTGACACACTGGAGGGAAGGGATGCCATCCAGAGGGACCCTGACAGGCTTGAGAGGTGGGTCTATGCCAAACTGCATGAAGTTTAACAAGGCTAAGTGCAAGGTCCTGCACCGGAGTCAGGGCAGTCCCAAGCACAAATACAGACTGGGAGATGAGAGGATTGAGAGCAGTCCTGAGGAGAAGGACGTGATGCTAATGGGCAGATAAAACCAGAGTATGAGCCAGGAATGTGTGCTTACAGCCCAGAATGCCAATCACATCCTAGGCTGCATCAAGAGAAGTGTGGCCAGCAGGCTGAGGGAGGTAATTTTGCACCTTTCATCAGAACCCACCTGGAGTGCTCCATTCATCTCTGGAGCCCCCCATAAGAAGAACATGGACCTACTTGAGCATGTCCAGAGGAAGGCCATGAAGAGGATCAGAGGGCTGAAGCACCTCCCTTATGAGGGCAGGCTGAGAGAGTGGAAGTGATCAGCCCAGAGAAGGCTCTAGGGAGGCCTTATAGCAGCTTTCTGGTACCTAAAGGGGGCCTATAAGAAAGCTGGGGAGGGGCTGTTTACAAGTGTATGTAAGAACAGGACAAGGGGTAATAGCTTTAAACTGATAAGAGGGTGAAAGTAGAACAGGTTGCCCAGAGAAGCTGCGGATGCTCCCTCCCTGGAAGCGTTCAAGGCCAGGTTGAATGAGGCTTTGAGCAATCTGGTGTAGTGGAAGCTGCCCCTGCCCACAGTGGGGTAGGGGTTGGAACTATATGATCTTTAAGGTCCTTTCCAAACTGTTCTATGAAGAACATAGTTACATGCACAATTTCCTGACAATTTTCTTTTTCTTTTAGTCTCTTCTCTAACATTTATTTTCCAGGTGTGAAGAAAGAATGGCTGCAACACCTCCAGACCCCTCCTGTGACTGTCCCTCATAGAATGCACCCTGGAGCTGACCCTCAACTCTGTGCTATCAGAGCCACCACACGCTCACCTGCGTGCCTGTACAGGAGGTTGGTGGAGTTAAACTAACAAATACCACAACCACGTATGCACCAATTCTTCCTCCTAACTCTACACCCCAGGTCTAGGCCTGAACCCTCGACACCAGCACCGCTCCTCCCCAGCAACACACGGGTCCCTTCACTGACCCTAACCGCCTTCTCTCCCGGACGGAACTGCGCCGCTGTCAAGTGGCTCCTACCGCACAGCTCCAAAGACACCCACGCCCAAGGCCATGCGCGGTACGCGGCTCTCCCCGTGGGATACAACGCTGCCTCGACTCTCGGACCATCCCCTCCCACTGTGCCTCCCTCCCGCCCTTTCCCGCGCCGCCAGACACCGCCCGGGCCCGGCGAGGGCGCAGGCGCGGGGGCTCCGCGGCTGCGCAGCGAAGGGAGGTCGGCGGGGGGAGCTCTGCGCATGTGCGGGGGAGCCGCGGGAACCGGGGCTCCGGGCGGCGTGAGTGATGGGAGCCGGGGTGAGCTCGGGGCGGAGCGCGGCGAGATGGCGGGGCTGGCTCGGCCCGGGAAGGGAGGAGGCCGGTTTCTGGTCCTTGGGCGGGAGGAGAGGAGTGCGGTGAAGGGGCAGACCCGCTCTTGCTGCGTTCCGGTTGGGGACCGGTGCGCGGCCCGGCGTCACAGCGGCTTCTCTCTCGGCCTGCCGCGGGGCCGAGACTCGCCCTCAGCCTCTGACGCGGGCTGAGGGAGCCCGTGGAGTGGGTCCGTGCTGTGGAGGCCGGCGGGGTCTCTGTGGGGTTGAGGGGCAGCTGAACTTTCGTGCTAAAGTGTAGAAGGATATACCAAGTGTAGATATTTTAGGACCAGTGAACTGGTAAAAGTCCAACTAAATCATCAGCCACGAAACCTAGTTTGTGGTTTGGTATCTTTACCAGGCAGCACTCTGTTGGAAAGTGCATGCTTTGTGTCCCTCCTGATCTGGGAAGAGTCACATGTACAGCCTCTGTACAAAGCTTCCCGGGTCAGGAACGTCCTGAATTCAGGCTTTGGCTGCTGCTTGTGTCAGCCTTGCCATTTACTCTAAATCAATTGTTTTGTGAACATACTGCTCTAAACATCTTTTATGAACTCTAGGATGAGATCCTGTTGAAGATTAAGACACCTACATATAGTCAGTAAAGATGTAGGTTTGCATCCGGTGGCTTAAATGTGTCTAATGTAAGTTGATGTGTGCTGGGGTGTTTGAGCAGCAGACGGGGCTGGCAGATATGATGTAATCAACAGCCAGTTCATGCCTTTCTTGGGTGCAGTTCGGCAGCAGGATGGAGAAGCTGAAGTACCTTATGGCTTTAGAAATGTTTAGGACAGTTAGTCAAGTTCTGTTCTTATGCAGTCAGTGGAGCTAAAAAGCTGTCCTTTTTCTTAAATCTGCACAAACTTTTCAGCCTTTTTAAAAACTCTTTTACTCCTTGTCTGTCTTCTCTTTTGGAGGCTACTATCTAATTATTTTTTTCTTTTCATCCTTGATATTTATTCCTAGCTTATTTTTAGAGAGCAACTTTAATCAAGCTGTTCAGTTTTTTTGTATCTTCATTCCACTTTTAATAGATACCCAAACAGAAGACAGGTGGGCAGGCCTGTCAAAGCTAATCTTGCTGATCTGGTAAAATGGGCCAAGGCTACTTGCAGGTTTATCTGTATGGAAAGTAATTTTTCAATAGCTGCATTACTTTGATTTCTCATACTTACAGTTGTGATTGACATTGATTCTTCAGGTTGCCTAGGACTTACTTTTTTGTGACATCTGAATGTAGTCCTTGTTAGGTGTGATATGATTACTTACAAATCAGTGTAATTTGAAGTGTTAAATTTAATTATACTGGCATTACTTCTGTTATTGGAGTTATCCTTTTTTTTCCTTATTCATTCCACTTGTTTTTCTATTGATGATTCTACAATCCAAATTTTTACTTCAGGAAACACTACCTAAATTTCCAAACTTTCTTTTTTGGGTACCAAGTTATATTACATTTGACAAAGTCAGAATGCAGTTCATGAGGTTACTCCAGTTCTCTCTCTGCATGTTTGCCTTACCACTAGAGACAAATGTGCCATCTTTCCAGCAGTTTTAGAAGCTGCAGACAAAGTAATATCTTTGACTGAGGTGTTTTTCCATGTTCTGTCACTATAATCCAGCCTTGCCAGTGTCTGCACAATCAAGACACTCAGTCTTCCTTAACTAGTCCTTGTCTAAAAGGTAGACTGTAATCTTACAGCTTTATCTAACTTGTTTGGGCTTCTGCTATTTTTAAGAAGTATTTCCAGGCTTTAATATCAGCTGGATTTTCTTTTAAGCTGGGGTAAGTGTTCCTATTAACATGTGAAGATCTATTACTTTGTCATCCTCATCTTTCCTTATGCCCTCTTCTCTGTTACTTGTAAATTCTATTTTATTGGCTGTCCAGGGAGGTGATGATCTGTATCTAACTTAATTTGCTAATTTTATTCCCTTGCTATTTTTAAATCTGTATAAAACCAGAACTAGATATGTATTACTTCACTTAATTACACTATCACAATTCTTCGTTATATTGATTTCATCATGCCCTGTGTGCCTTTCCCTTTTTATTTGGTTTCTTTTGTGAATATGTCTGTGTAATACCTTACATAATAAAGTTTGATTTTGATGAAGTCTCTTAAGTCTATCATAATTATACCATTATCCTGAGCTGTTTATTTAGGTTTTGTAAATTCCTGTTCATTTTCCTCCTTTATGTATATGACAGCAAATGATAATTAAAACATTTTATTTTCCCAATCACTTTATTTCTTGTTTCTGCACTAACTACAGGAACATCAAAATGCCGAATCTCAATCACCCAGCGTACTCAGCAGCTAAACTGCTTCAGTTGGAAAGTTTGGTGCCTTGTCGAGAATCCCAAGTGTCCATGTTGCTGTCAATATTTGGAGAGGTAGTGCTTTTTATAGAGTATGTTTGAATAGGATGAAGATGTTCTTCTGTCTTAGAGGGGACAGTAGAAATTTAAGGGCATTTTTGTCATGTCGTTATGAAAGTACTTTGGTTGGCTCTGTATTGGTGTGTTTTTGGTTTTTGTTTTTTTTTTTTGTTGTTGTTGTTGCCCATCTTTAACATTAGAGTTTGGCAGATAGATTCTAGTAAGTTTGAAGGCTGAAAGCTGTTTTGCATCTGGAAGGACCCAAACAAACTTACAGCTGTTTGTGCCTTGCTGTCTCTGAAGCCTGGTTTGTACATGACTCTGTTTCATCTGTGTGAGTTAGTATCAGAAGTGAGTCTATCTTCTTCCCTGGCCTAAAGTTCTGGGATATTTTTTTTTAGGGGCACTGTAGAAATTCTATTTATTTTTGACCCATTAACCTATCTGCATGCCTGAATTAGAAGTACATAAATTGGTCTGATTCCTAGTAGTTCTTTTGCTGGCCATAAGATTTGGAAATCACTGAGTTGTTAATTGATTCTGTTACTGCTTGGCAAGGCTGTGGTAAAAAGTAATGGAAATTTTTATCTGCAGACTTAGAAGCAGTTGATATATCCATTTACATTCAGTTAACAAGATTGAAATTAGTATCTGTTTCTGGTTCTGCCTTTAATTACAGGTAATAATAATTACATCAAATTACAGCATTTAGGTTTTATGTATTTATTACAAGCATAGTGGCAACAAGTCTTCTTAAAAAAATAGATACTTAATTTCTTGTTAAGTATGGAGGTTAGAGTACCCACATATCTTGCACAAGAGTGCCTTCATCTTTGATTTAATGAATATCATTTTTTAGTAAAAAGTGTAAAATTTTTCTTTGTATTCACTTTTTAGGTCAATGTACAAGATTCTTAGGAATGAGAAAACCGAAAACAAATACCTGTTCAGAACGAAATTAAAAAAAACCCAACCTAATTATTTTCCTTGCATCTTAAAGAAAAAAGTCCATGAAATATATAGCAACAGTACCATTAGATAAATAGAAGTATTATATCAAGTATTGCATTGTGAGAGAAGGGCAAGCTCCTTTACCATCTCTTACACCAAACTATATAATTCTTTTCTGTTTGATGGAAAGAAAAAACATTTGTAGTGCTTGCAGAACTTAGGACAATGTAAAGCTTGCCACTTTTACTTGCCAAGATTTTGTTTCAGTTAGTTAATGAATTTGAATTAAGTACCCACTGCTTTTCTGTCTTGGTGTTTGTTTTTGTTGGGGTTTTTTTTCCCCTGAAAAATGTATCATGTTGAGCAGTTCCACTGGTAGCTTTGTGTGATATTTGATTCTTGAGACTTATCCTCCCAGCATTTCAATGAAGATTCTGTATATTTAATGCCTCAATTTAAAAGATAACTTTTCATTTGGAGGGAAACTTTATCGATACATGTTTTATCTGTTGGATGAAAAGAAAGAATTGAAACAGCAACAGCTCTTTTTTCTTTTTTTTTTTTTCTCTCACAGCGTCAGCAGCTTAGTTTTCCATCAATCTTCATCTATGGACATACATCTAGTGGAAAGACTTATGTGATGCAAACTCTTCTGAACACCTTACAGGTAAGAACGTTCAAAATGGATATTGAATTTAGAATTTATTTGTAACAGATGGTTCTTCAGACTAGCTTCTACTTTCTCGAAATGGTTTGTTTCCTCAGCCATTTCTGCCTCGGTTTTTCTCTGCTGTGATGAATGCATCACTCTTCTCACTGGTGCACTTAGGGTAGAATTAAGTCATATATACTGTTCTTAAGAAAGTTTAAAAATAAAATAAGAAGCCAAATTTTGTTCAGCTTTCTAAAAGGAATTTAACCTGAAATAGATCCAGTGACAAGTTAAGTACTCTTATGATGATTCCAGTTCAGTCTGAGTCACTTATGCCGTGTTTTGCATTTTTTTGTAATTCTTTAATTTTACTTGTGTATGAACAGAGTGAGAGAGTATATGGAGAATAGTCAGAAAAGTTGGCAGTAGTGGAATTTTGGTTTGGGTTTTTTTTTTCATGTTAACAAACTCCTTTTAATTATGTTCAGTTGGATCGTGTCCTGATCTAGTGGACGGCCCTATCCCTAAACCTCGATGGATTTGTATGATCTAGTTAAATGTCAGCCTAAGAACTTCAACTTAGTAAAGCTGTTAAAAGCATTCAGAGCAAACTTAGAAGTTATACATGTTTGCTAGAGAAAAAAAAAAATGAAATGGTGAAAGTGGCTGAATACCAGACAACTGCCATTGCTCCTGATGCTGGTAGCTGTTTCTCGTAGTCTTGGGGAGAATGTTGTATTCATTGCAGCAAATTTGGTTAGTTCCAATCAGCCCTTTGGAGAAGCAGGAAAAATCTGTTTTATACTTTGGAAAAGAGACAATGCAGAAGTTCTAAAATGTTGGGGCAATGTTGCATTGGAAAAATTGATTTAATTCCTGAGCAATGAACAATTGTTCTTCTGCTTAACATTACAGCTCTAAATGAGAAAAAGTGTATTGATAGCCATTTTTAGTATATTTTCAGAACCTGTTTGAAAGTATGAATTTTATGCACTTTAATTTATTCTAGATCATCCAAACATAGCTTGATATGCGTCATAAGCATAAAACCCCCAAGAAACAGAATGCCATTCACCATTTCTAATGTAATAGAATGAATTCTTCAGGTGTGTTTGTGTTTACCAAGGTTGGCATTGCAAGATCTTTTGCTGGTGGGGTGGATCTTACTCTCCCATGCCAGTACTTTTGCTGTTTCCTCCTACATGAGCATAATTGTCAGAAATGTTAGGACCGTATGCTCTTTTTTAGCTTCATCTAACAAACTTCCTGCTCTTAGAAGTCAGTGTAGGAGTAAGAAAGAAGTAGATCATGAAGGACTGATAAGATGGATGTTGGAATACATGAAGTGGAAACTGCTGGGAATTCATTATACAGATTTGAATTTGGAGCCTTCCATTCCTAGGAACCTGGGACTAGAAACTCTCTTCTCCTCAACTGTTAAGGAAAAAAAAAAACCTACTTCAATGTTGTCCATTGGGAGATGAGTTATATCCTTGATTAATACTGGAGTAGCTCTATATTACTAACCTGAAGTAGGAACTTTGTCAGGAGTGGACTTACTTCAATTGTAACGATTGCAGGCAGAGAAACCTACTCTTTAAAGATCATGTGAGAATCTGAACTATGTAGAAGTAGTGGGTCATTGTGGTTGAATGCATCTTTCTTACAAAATTGAGGTCTTGAAGAATGATGTAGAGAGGTATGGCCTTAAGTCCATTGCAGTCCCTCCCTGGTCTGTGCTGGCAGAAGACTTTTAAGTACTAGCTTATTGTTATTTTTGTGGCCCTTTTACTACTAGCAAATGTGTATATTCATGCTAGTTTTATTCCTTGTTCTAATTTGTCCTAAAACAGGTTTTAAAGTCCTCCTACACTGAAGGGTGTAATCACAGAAATTTTCCTCTAAAGCTACTAGTGCCGTTTTTTATGTCAGTCCTGTACTTCAGGGATTTAAATCAAATGACAGATGCCTACTTCATGCCTAAACCATAAATTTCCACTTGTGTGTTTTTACAGCCCTGATACTTTAGGCATGCCCAGAGTTTATTTTACTACATATCTATGGGACTGGGTTCTATACTTTCAGTTAAAGTTCTGCAGGGAGAGAAAGGTGGAAGACAGTGTCATGATCCTCTTTCATGCAGTAGCATTTTGTGCTGCCCACTTGCCCAAAGAGACTGGGTATCCAAAGATGTGGTCAGACCCTGGAAAGGAATAGGATTTAAGCAGCAACTCTTTCTACAGAAGTTCCTATTACAAAGTATAGGTGTCTCCTACGTAACATGGTGTCATCGATCACCTCTGAGGCACCCAGCTTTCCTTCTGCTTATGGAGGGGCAGCACTTAGAATAGGTGCTTTTGGAGATTTAGCCCCTTTCTTTTAATAGGGTGCAAAAGCATAAGAAAGCTCTTTATTACATGCTGTTTAAGTGGATTGCCAGCATATACCCACACTTTCCCACATCTGCTGAATCATATGCCATATATTGTATTTTAAGTAGAAAGACTGGAATGAAGTACCTTTTTTTTTTGTTAAACATACACATTCCTGTATCAGAAGTTTAATTTTGCAAGTTATGCATATGTATCCCAGTGACTAATGTTTTCCAGAGGTTTTAATGCTTGGGGCCTTACCAGAGAGTATGGAGCTATGCAAATAATCTATTTCTTAAAAATAGGGTTACCAGAAAATTACCTTTTTTGCCTTACACAGGTTTGCATACTGGTACTATTTTGTAGTCTATAGTGTCTTTTATAGTCAAATGACCTTAACTTTTCAATATAACTAAATTAGTACTTATAAGTACATTTTATAGATTGCCATAAAATGTATCTCATACTCTGGTTTTTTTCATTCTCTTCATTCTGAAAAGACCAGGTTTTCTAAAAATGTTCTGCACAAGCAGGCTGATGACATGTCTGATACAGAAGCTTAGACTTCTTCATTTGTACGCACTGAATACCAGGAATATTCAGAATAATTTTGAGGAGTATGCTTCCAGATTACTTCCTTTCTTTCTTTTTAACTTTTCTTTTTCTTTTTTTCTTTTATAGTTTGAGAAGTTCATGTTATCCAGACACTGTAATTTGTAATAGACTATTGTATAATATGACAACATGTTACAATTGTCTAGCTTTTCTTTAAGCGCTATTGAGTTTTCTTTTTGTCTATTGCTCATGATTTTTAAGCATAGTTAGAAGATACACTTTGTTTCATATGAGGATTCATCAGCTCTCTCTTTGCTTTGTGAGATACAATATTTTGACTAAGTACATAAGTAATCACTCTTTTTTGGCAAGATTTTTTGTTCTATGTTCTGTTGGCAGGGTGTGGTTTCTTTCATTGTCTCATCTGGAAAGGAACTGATTTTGAAGTATTTACACTGAAAAAGCCAAATAGAGTTCTATCTTTTTTTTTTAATCCTCTTCAGCTTCCTCATGTGTTTGTGAACTGTGTGGAACACTTTACTTCACGACTTCTTTTAGAAGAAATTCTCATCCAGTTGCAAAGCTGTTCTTCTGAGACAGAACAGGCTTCTCATGTGCCTTGTGATACTTTCAATGACTTTGTACGTCTGTTTAAGCAAGCTATTGCGAGTCGAGACCTTCAAGATCAAACATTATACATTGTAAGTAATTTAATTTTAGTGTCCCGTTTCATTTCGGTTAAGAGGGTGTGAGTAATTATTATCAATAATTTGTGAGTGGAATATATACAAGTTTTAAAAAAAACTTCCCTGTGGACCTAATTCAGAATCTGTTGATAGTGTTCGGATTCTTTCCATTGGTTTACTGGCTGTAGATGGGGTTCTCTGTTTTTGTGATTTTAGAACTTTTTGTACACAAAAAATGTATAGCATAACTAATAACGAACATAGATTATGCTACATAGTTAAATCAGGCATGTAACAATATTGTAAAATCTTGAAATACAGAGAGTCTGTATTTGTTTTAGAATTACTAAGCTATGATTATCTGTTTCCTTGTGAAGATAGCTTCACAGATGAGAAAGCAAAGGTGGGAAGCCAGGCAGAAGTGAATTATGGAGCATGCAAATGACAAGAATTGGTTGGCAGGAGTAGGTTCAAGTTAGAAATTGTATTAAGGAACTAAAATATATAATTTTCTCTGTAAAAGTGTTGCTGAGATCTTACATCTTCAACTACATTTGTGGCCCTCAGAGACAAGAACTGTGCTTTTAAAATTAAGATGGGAAAGAAAGACTGCAATGAAAAATGGGGTGATATACTTAAGTGGAATAAACAGGCAGACCACAGGAAAAATAATTAGAATTTAGATCACGTGAATGGTTCAGTCAATACAGTACAAGAGCACTAGGTTATGTTTATTTGTTTGGAGTTTTTTTCTGTGATAATCTTAACTACATAAAGGAGTCAAAATTTGCAGACAGCTGTAACAGCATTTGTCATGCAGAGAGATGAACACAGAAGAAAATTTCAGGCATGCAAGAGGTCTGAAGAAAGGACATAGACTCCTCAAAACTTCTGTTTTTTTCTAGCTCTCGCCATAGCATGAGCAATGTGTAGCTGTATATAGGCATTGTGGATCTGCAAAAGACATGGGCTGAAATTTCAGCCCAGCAGTAGGAACTAAGGGTTTTTAAAAAAAAGTCAAATTGATTATTTTAGAAAACATGAAAGTAGTTCAAGATTGAAAGCTTAATCATCCTGTGTAGTATTTGAACTGAAAAACCATTCTACATTGGTAAAGAATGCTTCACGTGTTGTACGAAAATTAGTATCACTCAGAAAATGTGAAAGTTCTTGAACAATTGTTACAGAAAGCAAACCGTTAAATACCTAGAAAGGTTAAATTATATCATGTAAATAGTTGCTGAATCAGAAGAATTAAGTATTAAATTAGTATTTCAGTTTTGTTCTGCATGGGAACAGACAGGAATGGGGGAAATCAATTAATGTATGTTAACCCATGTCATCTGGATTTATTGTAGAATGGTTTAAATTGAAACTGATGGAAGACCAGTATGCTGGTAACAAACTGTCAGTGCTAATTTATTCTATTTCATTTCAGTAGTAAATAATGTAATATTTCAGCCCAGTTGACTCAGAGCAAATTAAGATAAATGTTTACTTTCAAGCAAAGGATTCTAAATGTTTCTCTTAACCCAAGCATAAGTGCTGAATGCTTGTGATTACTTATGAAAAATGAATTTATTCATTCTAACTACCTGAAAAATTGGAACTGATATAACTTGTAGTCATTCATACATTTACAATATTTAGCACTTTACAGAAGTAACAAGCTGCTGTTTTTAATGTAAGTCAGCAGACAGTTCTAAAATGTATAGGTTTTAAAAAAAGCGGAAGCGTGATGAATCTGTATTAAAACTAAAGAATAAAGCATGGATTTATAGGCCTGTGGGTAGGCTCCTTCTGTGAACCGCTTGACATATTCCCCAAGGAATATAGGGGCACAGCGTATTTTCTCTGCTGGAGTTGGAAACTCTGTAGTTTTTTTCTCACTTAACTAAAGATCTATTTAGTTCAAGACCTTAAAGCTTTGTGTTCGGTCCACATAAGGGGTCCAATAAGCAGTATTTTATTAGTAAAAATATGTAGCCTCTTATTTGCTCAGTGATGTAAAACAGTCTTCATCCCTGAAGTCGTTTATTACATGAACCAAATGCAGATGCCAGTATAAAACCATATATAAATTTCCAAGAAACATGAGCTGTTATTACAGAGATACTGCTCTTTAAGGTTTCTTTTTCTTTTCCTGTACAGTGTGATTTTGAAATACCATTTTCATAAAATGTTTTGTGGTTGTCCACATAAAATTCATTTTCTTACCGTGGGCAACAGAAATGATAGCTGTCTTAATGTTTTAGTGTGGAGAGGAAATGTAAAAGGGTAGAAAAATAAAATTTTGTAGGGACCTGTAGTTTCTCTTTCAACAGTGATAATTCAAAAGAAGCAATGAACTTCAGAAATTAGATTTATATTTCAGGTAGTAAATAAAACACTGTCAAGATTTTAAGTGTACTGGGAATATGATTTTTTTTTGCCAAAGGATAGCCACACATGTTTTCACACTCCTATTTTTTTCCTGGGCGCCAAAAGGGCTTCCTGTTTAAGCTGTACATATGCTACATGTTTGTTAGTGCTGTGCTAGGTTTGCACCCAGTACAAGACATCCTGTAAAAAGTGCAAACTATTTCAAGAAAAATTTCTCTCAAAATTGAATTGTGCAAAATCCAGATGATAGCTAATTTTTTGAAAATACTAGCTGTTATTTCTGAAAAATAATTTCATAGTGGGAATAGATCATAGAATCATAGAATGGTTTGGGTTGGAAGGGGCCTTTAAAGATGATCATGTTCCAGCCCCTCTGCCATGGACAGGGGCACCTTCCACTAGGTCAGATTGACGAAAGCTTCATCCAACCTGGTCTTGAACACTTCCAGTGATGGAGCTGTTATCTCCATAGAGGTAGCTCTCCTACAGTAAGGATGTTGATACAGTGCTGTAGTACTATACATAATTTTTTTTTAACATAAGAATTTGGACAAAAATAGAATGTTCAATGTTTGTTAATTATATTATGGCTTTGTTGGTGATATTCTTGACTGATATGCTTCAGTTTTAATTCTTACTGCCATAAGGCATGAGAATGTGCCTCGTTTGAGGACTGTATATATTTTTAGATGGCCTCCTGAAAGCACACCTGAATTACTAATATCTCCAATGTTGCTTATTTAGGTGCTTTTGATACTTAAGTGGTTTCTGCTGTCTGATAGTCATTGGTGAAATGAGCTTCCAGCAGCTAAGAGTTAATTTTAACTCCATGTGAGAATGAAAGGTGACATTGCCTGTATAATAAGATCATTGTTTTGTTAAAAGGTACTGGATAGAGCAGAGCAGCTGAGGGAAATGGAAGCAAACATCCTGCCAGCATTTCTCAGGCTTCAGGAGTTGGTGAGTGTCTGGAAAGAAAATTAACATACCTTTCCTGGCCAGTAAAAGTAACTGAACCTGGTATCTGTCCGTCTAGGCTCAGAGATCAAGATAAGTCATTCTTTAGATGAGAAAAGTTGCAAAATTAATGCCCTGCCAAAAAGATCAACTGACAGAGGTCACAACTGGAAACCAAATCAGAATTTAAACATTGTCAGGTTTTTCTTTCACCTTTACTTTTTTTAGTTCTGTTTCATAGCATCTTGTTTTATGATATCCAGTCTGTAGATTCTTTTGAGATTGCTGTGAGATACATAACTGTCTTTTCTGTTTCATTTTTTTTAAGAATGTGAAATTTTTCTCTCAATTTAAAGTTTTGTAATAGTTGCAGAAAAAAAATCTGAGGCAGGCTATAATCTATTAGGAGAAACTTCAATATGGCTCCTATCGGCTTGGCCCAAATAAATAAATAAAATAAAATCCCCTTTAGAGTTTGTCAGATGTTTTTGTGGGAATCCAAAGTCTGCTTCTGAGTCAGCAGCTGATTCAGAGCTCAACCACCCTGAGTGGATTCAGCATTGGAAGCGTGAACTTGCAACTCGGGAAGCGTTTGTCTTCCTCACGTTTCTCCCCTGTGAAACTTCACAACAGTTTGTGGTGGCTGGCTTGAGGATGGTCAGTGGACCACCAGCTGTTTAATTGTGGCTGAAGCTGCACAGCTCAGCAGCTGCCAATGTGCTTTATGTTTTTACATAAAGTTTACAGAGTTTTTACACTTCTACTGGAATTGTGCCACAGTATGCTTCTGACTGGAGTAAACCACTGTCTTTCCCTCTCCCACTTCTGATGTATTAAAGCTTATGCCTTGGAATGAGGAAAAATGGTGCATTCTCTGAAAAGAAACTGAAGACAAAACCAGAAGATGATGGTACTTTGAAATGCCTGAACATCTAAATAGCTGAAATTATACTTATCTCAAGACTTTTGTGCGGTACTCTTAATCTTCTGATGACATTGATTTCTCTATTTACTGAATGAAGACTGATTCACAGCTGTGTTCTTAATTCTGGCAGCTGGTGTATTTTCTGGCTCTTTTTATCTCTTCTGCCCATGTACTTGATTTTGCTGCCCCTGAAGCAAAAACAACCTGTGTGACAGAGAAAAGAGGAAACCTAAGGCCTATGATTGCTGTTGTGGAACCAAAAAAACATAGGCTAAGACTCAAATGTGCTGGAGAAACCATCAAATTTAAAAGTGACCTCCAAATAAGCTTGCCTGAATGCTGAGATTCCAATTGCTTAACTTATGGATTCTGGTCTGAGGCTTTGTAAAACTGTTAGGCAGCTGATGTTGCAGAGGAATGTTGTAGGAGCAAATCTACTGCATCACAAACAAGAAACTTTGATTAATGGTGAAAAATTTCATGGGACTGGAGGGTTGCCGGCAAAGAATGGGTCATAGGATGACTGATTTCTTTGAAGAATGTGGTGGTAAGTACTTAAGTTTTGCATATTGGAAGGTCTGTCAGGAACTGAACTGAAAATACATGAGTGCTGAAAATACTGAAAAGCTGAGTGCTTTTCTCAGCTAAAATACTGAAATCTGGGAGAGGAACACAATTGAAAGAAAACTACTGAAAGATGTTCTCTTATTAAAAGAAAAAAAAAGTTTCATAAAAATAGAGAAGAAGCAGCAGTGAAAAGAATATGTGTGGGGACCACTTTGGCAAGAACTTGGAAGAGTAAATAGAAGATGATTCTCCCTGAATTTCAGGAAGAGCAATAACATTTAAACTTTTTTCTTTCAAGTCATTCACAACTCATATTAAGCATTGTCAATTCAATCAGGTTACTGCCATTTATTTTCTTGAGATGCCTCAATAGTTTTGAAATGTCTTTCATGAAGAACAATATTTAAAAGCTCTTTGGTTATGCAGAATTTTTAGTATGGTTGCACAAACCTTGCAAAAAGGAGGAAGAACGCATCGTCTTCAGAAATAATAAAAAGCTTTGTATTAAAAAGCTGATATATTGGAGGGTGATCAAAATAATGAATATATATTTAATACGGAGTATTTTGTTATCTATTGGCCAAAACATCAAACTCAAGGCAAATATATTATCAATAAAAACTTAATTAAAAAGAACATGTTACTACATACAGCCATTGTTGGTACTTGGTGAAACAGTTATAATAGAGTGCACAGTAAATACTATGGTTTTGTTTTGGGATGGTTTTGTTTGCTTTTAAAGACCAGTTTACCTTTAAAATAAAGTACTAGATAGCTCAGCTTCAGAAAACACTGAGCTTTCTTTCTTGTTTTGACTTTTCCTGTTCTCTCTGAAAGTCTGGGATTAATTGCCAAAGTAACATGCCTTCTTAAGTTTGGGAGTAAAGGATGGAACCTACTTGGTATTGTCTGGTACCAGAGTGCTATCACCCCACAAAGCTTACATGTCAGTGAATTGGCAAGGGATACAGAGACATCTCATGTAATTATGAAAATCTGCAAATGTATGAGCTTCTTGATTAGACCAGCTGAAGCTTTACTACGATGCTAGTAATTTGTATTAAACTGTAAATTTGATGATTTTTATGAAACAGAAAAGTCGCAATCATGATTTTTCTCATTAATATTGTAAGATGCAGTGTTATTTTTTTTTATTTCTTTGCCTATCACTTTTTTTTTTTTAATTTTTCTTTCTTCTTCCCTATGTAGACTGACAGAAATGTGACAGTTGTCCTGCTCAGTGAAGTAGTATGGGAAATGTTCCGCCCAAATAATGGGTGCTTTGAGCCATTAACCTTGTATTTTCCTGATTACAGCATAGGTAAACAAATTCTTTCATCTGCTTTTTGGGGATTGAATAATACTTTGTCAGACCACATCCAAATGTTTTTTCCATGTTTATCTGTATGCCTTCTACAGAATCCAGAATATGTAATAGCTACTGGAATGTAGAAGTTTATAATCACACAACCTCTGAAAGACTTTTTCCACTTGACAAAACATCTCAAAGTAACACTTTGGTTTCATTATATTTGCTGCTTCATCAGTCAGTGTAGTTTTTGGTGGATTTTGTTTTTTGTAATGGTTATATTTGGTTTTCCACTCTAACTTGTAAAATGTGGTCAGTTTACTAAGTTAGCTTGAAATATGCAAAACTTACTTTTTTTCAAACAGGACACCTGCAGAAGATCTTGTCTCAGAATCATCCCCCAGAATATTCTGCAGATTTCTATGCTGCATATATCAATATTCTGCTTGGCGTCTTCTACATGGTCTGTAGGGATCTGAAAGAACTTCAGCATCTGGTGAGAAGAGCTCCTTTAGAATTGTTTTGCTTTGTGCTGTTTTTTGCTGAATGAGCTCTGAAGGTCTAGATTTATTGTTAACTATGGACGAAGAGAAAATCCATGGAATGGTTCGGGTTGGAAGGGACCTTTAGAGGTCATCTAGTCTAACCCACCTGCAGTGAACAGGGACATCTTCAACTTCATCAGGTTGCTCAGAGCCCCGTCCAAGCTGACTTTGAATGTTTCCAGTGCATCTGCCACTTCTCTGGGCAGCCTGTTCCCGTGCTTCACCACCCTCATCATAAAAAAATGTCTTCCTTGTATCCAGTGTAAATCTACCCTCTTAAGAATGTATTGTCTTAAAATGCAGTTTCCTTAAAGGTCCATAACAAAGGTTGTAATTGTTTTGGTGGCTGCAAAGGGTTTCCATTGCTGTGTAGTTTTTCATAAAAGCTGCACTAATGCGATGCCAGGGTCCTGTGGTTCCCCCAGCCTAGAACTTCTCTTGGGGTTTTTGAGCTCAAGCTGTTCCTTGATATCAGAGAGTGACTGAGAAGACTAGGTTAATCTTTTTTCACCTGTGGGGATAAGGAGATAAATGTGATAAAACCTTTTATGCCTGCTGATAAGTATAGTAGAAGCAATTGCTGTAACTGCAGCAGTTTTTGAGGGATGACTCCCTTAGAGGCTTGGTTAATGATTTTTTTTTTTTGTTTGCACTTCAGTCAGAGGAAGCAGTAGTTAGGGTTTTACTCTTTGAAGCGATGATAGGCCTCACTGCGCTTCTTTTCAAGTTCTTCTTACACATGGTTATGTGACTTTGCTCTTAGTGCTGCCTTCTTGCTCGTGTGGGCTTCTGTAATTCCTATTCTGTATTCCCCTTCAGTTCTAGTGGTTTTCTGGACTATGCAGTGGAATGCCAGACAGTTGCTTTCAGCATTTGAACCTGTTACTTCTATCCAATCTCAAGTTCTGTTGTTTATTAACTGTAACTTGCCACCCAACATTCTTTATACTTGAACTTTATGGGAAATTTAACTTAAAATTTGAAACATTTTCCCATATTATTTAGGAGTGTAAAATTTTCTGTTAATTTGCCTCCTACAGAGGATTGTAACTGTTGCGCAGTTCTACAGAAACATATTGTATTATTTTGACTCATAGGCCTAGAGAAGCAAGGATTGACAGAAATGTTTTCATTCTCTTTCTTTTGGAGTTAAGAATAAAATATGTAAGTCAGAATACCTGCAATATAGTCATGTATGAGGGAACAAAAATACATCCAAAATATTTGAAAAAAGGAATTCTGCGTATCAATTGAAGAATGTAATAGCAAACAAACAAAGAGAAGAAAAAAAATGTTACTTGATGGTGACTTACATAAGAAAAGCTGAATAGTAGTAACAATTATTAGCTCATCAGATTATTATTTAAATAACTATACTGTGTACAAGGAAATCTTGCAAGTTTGAAGTGATCAGTGGTTATGGCCGGTGAACAAATCAGTGTTAGTGAGATGATGTAAATGTCCTGCCTGCATTTCCATCAGGAAAATTTATCTAAACTTCAGCTTATCTGTTAACTATATAGATTTTATATTTAAATGAGATTGCTGAAATCTGATGGAGACACAAATAGAAACTAAGGTCACAGTCTTACAGACATGTACTTGAGTGGCTCTGCTTAGCAGAACAATTTCATTTTCATGTGTTTGTGAAATACCAACAATACAGATTTATGTAATTGGATCCTAAATTCTTTCTGCGCTTGACAAGTCTCAGCTGTAGAAGGTAATGATAGACATGTACAACTGTCTGTAGGCATCTGGACAGCTTCATAGTGTCTGATATAGACTCTATATGTTATTATACATGATTAATAATACATTCTGGAATTATATGAGATTTATATGTGGAAATTATTGTATTGAGTTCTGTATACTAGCACAGAGATTTAATAAGGTGCATTCTCCTTGAAAAAGGAGAATGAAAGGTGAGGATTGTTATTTTAGAAAACAGTGTGATATTGATTTAACCATTTTGGAAAATAATCTAGATTACATCCTTGTTAAAAATATCTCAATCTTTACTAGGCAATAGAAGCTTATTCGAATATGGAATGTGTTAGCAGGGTTTGGGGCTTTTTAAAAATTTTTTTTTCATAAGTAATTTCTGCTTGTATATGTGTAGGTATGTGGAGCCTACTTTTGAACATGCTAAACTGCTCCTGGAATTGAAAGTTTTATCTGAAAATTACTGTGTTACTTAAAAAAAAAAAAGGCAACCCCTTGGTACAGTGAACAGATTTTGCTGAGACCGAAACCAAGTAGCCTGTGATAGGTTGCTTCTGTTTGTATTTTAACCTACAGAAATGTGATGTTTTACAGTATAATGTTTGGAAGTAAGCGGCACAATTATTGACTGAAAAACAATTCATTGCTTTTGCAAAGTAATGAATTACGCTGCTAGATTAAGTACGTAGTACCTTTAAAATGTGTTGTCCTTCTTTCTGTAGGCAGTGCTCAATTTCTCTAAATACTGCGAACCAGTGGTCAGAGGAGAAGGTAAGGTCCTGTCTTGAATGTGAGCAGGTGTATGAGAGTGTAGGTGCCCTTCTGTGTTTTTTGTGCAGAACTTTGCTTTGTTCCTCATTGTGTTGTGGCCATTTCTTTGGCCAGAACAACATTGTTTATTCCAGTTGCACCCAGTAGGCAGCATTTGTGGTGGAAGCAATAGATGATGTTTATTGGTGGTGTGTTATGGAAATGAGACGGAAATACTGTGAAAACTTGCTTCCCCCCTATAAATCTTTCTCCTCACTCAACTGCTATGACTTCTGCAAAGGGGTGAGATAAGTAATTTCTCTGTCAAGCCTAAGAGGAGAAAATGAGAGCAGAGATTCTGCCATGCTGTCCCAGAGTGTCTCAGAATAAACCACAGAGACAGCCTTGTGTGGTAGCGTGTGTGTGCAAGCGCTGGGTGATGATGGTGCATCATCCTCATGCTGCATTGACTTTGTCATGCCTGTGACTGTGCAGGTGTCAGAGTTTTAGTGTTGTGTGAGTTAAATGTTTAACAGAGTGGATTCTGGCTTGGTGCAGCAAATGAACGTGACACTCGCAAACTCTGGAAAAATATTGAACCTCATTTGAAGAAAGCAATGCAGACTGTTTATCTCCGGGAAATATCCAGGTAATCTGGGGGGCAAAGGATTGTTTCTTTTGTTGATGTTGCTGTTTTTAACAAGCTCTTAATTACGTTTCACGGCTAGTGTTTCTTTTTTGCTAGATAGAATCTTTTTTTCTCTTTAATGTGCATTTCTTTCTTGCCATATAACATTAGAAATAGAGTATCCCAGAAGGAAATTTTTAAACTAAATGGTATTTGTAACGTATAAAATCTGTAACAAGTAAAGCAGTGGCAGCACCTTGTGTTCTCATTTTCACTGATGATTATGCAGATACATTTTTTGTCATGTATGAAACTGCCAGACTTGGAAATCCATCACCAAAATACACAGATACAGTTTTAAACACACTTGTAAAATTAATTTGTCAGACCCTCACTGTAGCAGGGATGCATGCAGGCCTCAAAGTTCTTAGGAGATGTTACATATTTTGATCATCCGTGTTCCTTAGCTTTGTTCAGTTGAGCTAGGCTTGTACGTTTACTGTGCTTTCTGATCCTCTGTTTTCTTGTCCAAGCAAAAAATTTTCCTTATGTAGAATGACCATTTTCAGCAGCACTAAAAGCTGGTGTCCTGATTAAGAGTTTGTCTTGATATTGCTTCAGATTCCTTGTTTATTTCTTAAGCTCTCAGACTTAAAAGATGGTGGTATTCATTTTTAATGGTAATAATTGACTCAGATTTAATATCTTCTCTATCTTTAAGCTGAGAGATTCTGATGATACACCATGTGAAGAGAGATAATTCAGTAGTGTTTGATTTCTTTATCTTGATACAAAACATAGTGATTTCTTTCTTTTGTCATTGAGGTCGTAGAGTATCCTGGTAACTGAACCTGGGTGTGTAGTAGAAGTTTTTGCTAAATGTTTTGGAAAGGTGATCGTTCCGTCAGAGAACTGATTTTGTTCCGTATGATCTAGACTTCACTGTACAATGAGGCATTTTTCTGTTCCCCTCAAATACATATTTCTATTCAATATTGATCTTCATTACACATCTACTTGGGAACTTCCTGACTTTTTATATTGTGAAACTGCCTACTCTAAGTAGAGTATAATATAATATTCTGATATAAAATAGCTTACAAATTGCTTCCAAATTACTAGGTTTCCCTCTTTTACAGTTTTCTTTGATTATAGGTTTGAGCCATACTGGCCTTTTTATTACAAATTCCAGTTTTCTGCATAATAGTTCTAGGATTTACCTCTGTGTACCAGTAAACGCTTGAGGAATTAAGATGACCATATCCATTTTTCCAGCCACAGAACTGTAATTACTCTGGGATTTCTTCAAGTTCTATCAATAGAACATTGTCATCAGCTGTTGTGCCTACCTTAAAAGAAATGTAAATCAAGTATTTTTTATTCTAACTGTAAAACAGACAGTGAATAAAAACTTTGTTGATTGATAATTTGGTTGATTGTTCATTATGATTTGAGTATTACATCAACTCTTATTAAATTGTTTTGATAAATTTTATGGCTTATGGCTGATAAACCCTAAAACTTAAGTAAATCACAGAATTTTAGTTGAGGGACTGTTCATAAAGAGTTTTTAAAAAAAATCACTGGTGCTTCCACAAAGCTGATTTTTTTGTTTGTTTGTTTTTGTTTTTTAAAATCCCCTTATGGTATATGAAATATTGACTAAAATCATAACATCTCTAAGAATGTGCTGTTTGTGAAGGGGAGTTTTAAAGTGAAATATTTTCCTATTGTTTAGGAAGACACCAAATTACTTGCAGGCATTTTTCACTGACAGAATGTTCCGTCTGGATGTCTTCAGAGTTTTTCAGTGAAGAGTGAATATTGCTCTGTTTTTTTAATGTAGACTTCAAAACTACATAATGAAATAATTACAGTATTGTTCTCACTAGCATAAACAGTTAAGTAAATAAAAAAAACAAAGCTATTGGTGTTTTTACTTTTTATCCCATTATGCATTGTTCTTGAAACTTAGAAGGCTGTTGATACTTGGTTACTTATGGTAGTTGAATGGAAAGAAATTGATATTTTACAACTGGCTTGTACTCACTTTTAACCTTAATGTAACATTAGTTTCTGCAGTTTTTTTCAAATATGCGTTATCTGCACGTTATTAAAACTTACCTGCAAGGTAGTAAGACTTGGTATTTTTTATTCTCTGACTTACTGTATCCTAGCCAATGTCATGCAATTAAAATATACATATACCAAGCAGGTAGTTTTCTCTAAAGACTAACACGTACTTCATCTTTATATATTTGCATTATCTGTCCTTTAGCTCACAGTGGGAGCGCTTACAGCGTGACGATGGAGAACCTGGGCAGTTGAAAGGTATGAATATAGTAACTCTGCAGGGCCTTGTAAGGTGAAGTGGGTACTTTCTCAGATTGACTTGGTCACTGTTATCTGATGTGTGAATGAAATGACATAGATGAGGCTACTTGTTATCATTCAGTTATGGTTCGGGCTAATCGTGTTTGTTGAGAAGGTGTTCTATAAATGACTTTAACTTTTTTTTTTCACCTAGCACATACCCTAGGAGTAATCTTTCCAAAGGTCCTTTGTGGGTAAAAGCAGGTTTCTTTAAATCAATATTTCTTAGTAAAAATGGATGAGGAATGGGCTGATCCCTGATGGTCAAACCTCTGTGTGCCAACTGGCAGAACAGTCTGAGTGAGAGAAGAGAATATTATACCCAGTGCATTACACTGGATTAGCACAGTCCTAAACAAAACAGGTGTTCCAATATCCTTATTTCTTGGCAAGGAGAAATGTCAGAATCACAAGAATTCTTTCTTTTCTTTCCTTAGAGGAGTACACCTATTGATTTTTGACTTTTAATCCCATCTAAAGTATAATCCCAATGTTACCTGTCAGCGTTCTTCTACGATTCAGGAGGGACTACTGAAACATTTTCCTGATGATGTCAGTCAGTCATGGTCTTTTGACCAGTTCTTAGTCTGGGGACACTTTTTCCATATTATCCTTCATGACAAGTAATTTCTTTTTTACATAGTAGGTAAAATAGCAACTTTTAAAAGTTGTCTTAAGATAATGGCAATTATCATGCTATTTCCTATATTTGCTTTATAATCAGTAATTTTTCGACATTAATGACCAAAGGAGTTTGATTCAATCAGTTCTTATTACACTCCCTCCTTCTGTGCCCAGATGACCATGAAATACTTTTTGCACCTGACAACACCAAAAAGGGAGAGTTAATATAAAACGCATTTTCTGTGATTTTCAGTTACATGTGGTAGGTTTGTAAACAGCATTTGAAAAGCAATTGTAATGAATTTTACTGTGGATATAATTAAGCAAATAGTTCAGTGAATGATGCAATATTGGCAGACCAAAAGAAGGGAGTAGGAACAGGTATTTCTGTATCTGTTATTAACTAAATTGTCTGTATGTAAGATTTTATTTGCTGTTGCATTCTGTCATTAACATACAATACCGAACAGTCTCTTGGTTGTAAATGAAAGCTGGGACTGCTGTCCTTTTCATAGAATCATTTAGGTTGGAAAAGACCTCTAGGATCATCAAGTCTGACCTTCATCCCAACATCTCCCTGACCCTTAGACCATGTCCCGAAGCACCACATCTACTCAGTTTTTGAACCCCTTCAGGGATGGTGACTCCACCACCTCCCTGAACAGCCTGTTCGAGTGCCTGGCCACACTTTCAGTAAAGAATTTCTTCCTAATATCCAATCTAAACCTCCCTTGACACAACTTGAGACCATTACCTCTTGTCCTGTCATTAGTTACTTAAGAGATGAGACCAATACCAGCCTCACTACAACCTTCTTTTAGGTACTTGTAGAGAGCAATGAGGTCTTTTGCACTAATGTGACGGGAAATTACTGCTAGCTATCACCTAGGATGCTACTGATCGCACTGGGGGTTCTGAATCTTAACTTTTAAACATGTTTAATTCTTTCTTTATTTGCTGATATTTGTGGATTAAAGCATAAAGATTCAGGTACTTCAGAATAAAATTGTTGAAGTGAAAAACTCTTAAGCAAAGAAAGCACAAGAGAGACCCTTTAGTGGTCTCCATAGTTAGGCAGCTGATGAAGTCAGGTGGTTTAGTCATCCTATTGGTACACACAAGCTGTTTAAAAGAAGCTGCTGCATTGCAGGAACGTAAAGGGATAAAAATAGAAATAAGAGTAAAAAAGAGGGAAGGAAAATACTCAGTGAACTGTGCTTCTTGTGTGTTTGTAATGTGTGAGACTTTAATCTTGATGTAGTGTACATATAGCAGGCTAGGTCAACTGGATCAAGTTTAAAATTTTGAAAACGTTTTCTTTAGGAAATAAAACAGTGGCTAAAAATTGTGAGATGCTGAACTGTTTCTCAGAAGTGCAGCACTGCTGCTTTGCTGCTTACTCCACTGTGCCAGCTCCATTCCTGGCTGAGCTGTCTGGCACAGTCTGGAGCAGCCTGAAGGTTGGGTCTTGATCTCCAGTGCTTCAGATACAGTTTCTGAGATGAGACCACAAGGGGTTCAGAACGTGAGTTTTGTTCAGCTTTGTGCCATTCCTTGGCCCTTCGCTGTTTTTGATCTGTGATAACAGGGTTGAGTCAATAGCCATACTCCTTTAGTTACAGGAGTAGAGCAGGAGAGAAGAATGCAAACAAGTGTAATTTGAGGTTTGTGGATATTTAGATTGGGTTATGGTGATTCATAAACTCTTTGTTTATTTTACAGGACTTTCTGCACATACACACGTGGAACTTCCTTATTACTCCAAATTTCTTCTAATAGCTGCTTACCTTGCCTCCTACAATCCTGTTAGGACAGACAAGAGGTTCTTTCTTAAGGTAATGAGATTTTTTTTCTTAGTGCTGCTTACTGGATTCCTTTGTATTGAATTTCCTTCTTAAAAACCCTTCAGCCATTCATTTTGAGCTCTGTTCATGTGATTAATTTGATTTGACCAGAAGTTTTTCTATAGGTCACATGTTGTGATTGGTAATGAACACTTGGATTAATTTCTAATAAACACAATTTCATGTCAAAACATGCGTAATACTGTTACAGCACAAATAGTGCTTGGCTTTTTTAAGTTGATAAAGCTCTGTTTTGTAACGGTTTTAGTGGAGTGCCTGCAGTGTCCTTAGGTATAAGCCACACTTAAATTTTTGGTGTCAGATACAAACCATAACTGCTTTCACCATTAATGCGGTAAAATGGCTTAGTGCATTGTTAACTTAGTTTCACAGTTTCAAGCTTCTGAAACAGGAACATATAAACAGTTGCTTTGGCAGAAGATGTGGTTCCATTATTTGGCACATGTTGTGCTGAAATGATGGTAATGCATGTTTTAGGATGAATGTATTCACTATAACATCATGGGCTAAACCTCATTTTTGGTAAGTTCTTGCCATGTACAGATTGAATTTTTTTGTTATTCTTTTTTTTTTTTTTAGAGCTATGTTGTGGCCATGCTGCAAACAAGCACTGTGGTGCTATAGTTTGTCTGTTTCTTGCCTTGGATCTTCGTGCTTCACAAACCTGCCTCATTGTGTTGTTTTTGAGGTCTTAATTTGGTGAAATGTAGGCAGCAAGACAGATAGCAGAGAAGTGATCAGACAAGTTTTCTGTGCATTTTACCAAATTCAAGGTTTTCCACATTATTACAGTATGTATTAATATATGCATGTATGTATAAATGTAAAGTATTCATGATAGATAGGTGTGAACAATTGAAGAAAATGAGAACAAGACAAATCTGTAAAATGTGCTTGTTTTCCCCTTCCCTCTTGTTGTTGGGGGGGGAAGGTAGATACATATTTTGAGAAGTTGCTACAGTTTCTGGTCTTGAAAAAGTAGTATGTTTTTAGTTTAAATATGGATTTTGTGTTTCTGGTATGACCTTACATTGAAAGCTCCTAAGTGTGTCTCACGCTTACGTCTAATCCTTTCCTGGAGAAGAGCAGAGGATTGCTTGTAGTAGTGCAGATTGACAAGTTTTCTTTATGGGCAACCTTTGTTCTTTTTGCTTGGCCAAAGCAGTTTCTTTGTAAAAGATTTATTTACTGAAGAAGTTTTTTTGACCAGATTTTTCCATATCAGTCTTGGAACTCAAAGAAACAGGAAAACTGACAAGAGTCAAGTCAGCATCAAAAAGTGCCACATCTTTCTTGTGTTCACTGAATAACCTTCTTGGTTTATTTTTTCCTTTCTTAGTATCTCTGACATTAGATTCTGCTCCTGCACATGAACCCTGCCAAACTTTTGTAGAATAAACATGAGCTTCTAAGGTTTTCAAAGTGGGGACAGTGAAGGTATTTCAGCAGTGATATTAAGTATTTTGCCCAGGAATTGTTGGAGCCAAAGAATTTACCAGTCCTGCTACACATATAATCTGATGGCAGTTGGCCCTTCATCAGGTGCTGAGGTGAATTCCAGAATAGCTGCATCTCAGAGCCCAACAAAATCAACGCTTTTGGGAGGGTGTTCAAGTTGAGTGTTTTTATAAGGCATGTGGACTGTTGTGGTGGGTTTACCCTGGCTGGGTGCCCAGTGCCCACCCCTAGTCCCTCTATCACTCCCCCCCCACACAACCCAAACCTTCGTCAGCAAGGCAAGCGGGGAGAGAGTAAGATGGAAAAGAAGAACCCGTGGGTTATGATAAGAAGCAGTTTAATAAACAGCAGAGAAAGCAAGGTCGCACGCATGCGAAGCAAAAGCAGCAAAGCCGTTACTCTCTACTTCCCATCCGCAGGCGGTGTCGGGCCTGTCCCGGGAAGCAGGGCTCCAGAACGCAGAGCGGTTGCTCGGAGGACAAACGTCTTCCCCCGAATCCCCCCGTCCTCCTCCCTTTATAGTTGAGCTGACGTCATATGGTATGGAATATCCTATTGGTCAGCTCGGGTTGGCTGTCCGGGTTGTATCCCCTCACAGATCTTGCCCCCCCGCCCCCGTACCTTTGGTGCCATGTGGGCACTGATAGTCATAACAAGGGTGTGTGTTATCAACACTCTCTGGGTCCTAGTACTGCTGCATGAGAGCTGTATGGGGAAAATCAGCTCAGACAGACCCACTACAACTGTGAAAATAGAATATGGTCTTATCAGGCTTGTAATAAGATTCAGAGTAAATGACAGACAAGTGTCTTCTAGAGTGATTTCACTAAGGACTGCTAGATGGCAAAAGGGATGCAAACAGAAAGATTGCCATTAAACTGCTAATCTGCACTATTGGTGTAGATGCCGGGCTGCACTGCAGCTAGTGAAAGTCACAGTGTGTGGCAGCCTGGAATGATAACAGCCTGAAAAAGCATTGAAGTAGTAATTGGCAGTGCTGTTTTTAGTTATGGGAAAGTTCAAAAGCTTTGCAGTAGATTGAGAGAAAAAAATGAAGTTGATTTTGAAAGGTAGTCTTTAAAACAAAAAAGAATAGCAATCGAGATGAAGTCTTCACTTTATCATTTTAATGGAAAACAGGATAAAACCTAACTGCAAATTAGCTCTGAATTTCGTATGGTTTTGTGCTTGCACAGAAATAGGGCACCTGCTTGCTCACTTTGAAACACTTTTGATGTAGCTTAGGTGCACCATATGGAGATCTCAGCATAACCTTTAAAACACATTAATGCAGCTTGTTGCGATCCATCACTAGCATGCTGTATAACCTCAGGCTGATCACTTTCTCCTCCAAAAGGTCTCTGTTACTATCATCACAGTCTTCTTTTCAAAAGCATGATTAAAAGATTACTTTGCTGTCTCTAAGTATGTGTGATATGTATTAATTAAATGTACTATTTTTTTTTTTAGTGTGTTAACTTATTTAAAGGACACTTAAGGCCCTGTCTAATATCAGGCTCTTCAGAAGTCAGTCAAGAAAAACCACAGTTACTGAGATCTTCTTGACATGACTGAGTCTTGAGGTCCACAAATATTAAGTACAAGATTTTAAGCATTATAATGAAAAAAAATTTTTTCATTTGAGATATCTTTTCCATGATTTCTTGAGTGTGCTTACAATGTATACTTATTAATAAGGTATACTTCTCAATGCTGTGGAAAAACTCATCAGGTGCTATTTTGAGAAATAGCACTTAGCTATTTTTAAAGAATATTTTACTTGTACTGCTCTGCTAATTTTACATCATTTACGCATCGTCCTTCATGTTTCTCCTTGTCTTGATTATTTTCTTTGGACAGTCCTTCCTTTCTTAAGGCTGCTGTGCCTTTTTAAATGAAATTATGTTCCTTTTTTTTTTTTTTTTCCCCACTCCTTCCTCCTTTCTATTTTGTCATTTAAATCCTGCACCTTGAACTGTCTTTCTGTTGTATTGATTTAATTCCTGGTTGTCATTCTGCCAATTTACGTACCATCTGAATTCTAAAATGGCACAGATAAAAGGTGAAAATTTGGATGGATTTTATGCATGGGTATATTTAAAAAATGAAGTAGCCATCATTTAAGCTTCTCTGGAAGGAGGAAGAAATGAAACTTCTGTGTTTTTCAGTAGATGATTGAGGGTAGGAGGATGATGGTGGCATGAAGCTGTATTAAAACTGAATTTTTACTGCCTCTTCTCATCAGTCCCTGATAAGATCAGAAAAAACCAGTTATGCTTGTCACCAAAAAATACTAGTGTGTTGTTTTTTGGTTTTGCACTACTTGGGACACAAGGAAGCAAGAAACAAGGCAAGTGTAACTTTAGGGCTTGCTTGAAGGATTGCTGATAACATCAGAGACAAATACTGGAGGTGTAGTGAAGAAGCAGAGCCAGACTAGTGTACTACCATATGTAGCACAATTCTTTGTTGACTGTTTTGATTTTGTCTTCACTATGGAAGGAGCATAAAATAATTTACCTATTGTATTTACTCTTGTCTGTTCACAGCATCATGGGAAAATTAGAAAGACCAACTTTCTGAAGAAGCATGAAAAGGTATGTATTTTATCTTTCTAAGCTGAGCTTGATGACAAATATTTTCTTTCTACTGTGCTGCTGGTTTTATATTCTGTTTTGCCTCATTGTTTACTGTAGAAACAACAGAATTGCATAAATAATTATTGGTGCGTGTTTCATGTGAAACAAGTTTCTGTGTGATACACACATTTTTATTTGAATTAAATTTAACTGTAGCATAAATTTGTCTCCTGGAGCTATATTTTTGTGTATAACAATGTGCTTAATGAAGCTATTTAAGGAACATCATACACGGAAGAGCCAGTTATCAGAATTTCTCTCAAAGATGTTAGAATAGTGGTGGTTAGTAGTTTTGAATGTCAAGTCACTTGAATTCCCAGTGATTCAGTGAGATAGAAGAGCTTGCATTTGTGCTTTGAGACTTGGAAACTCTGCACTCTTGTCTGTTATTTGGGATTCCATCAGACTATTAAGTAACCTTTTTATAGTTACAAATAGCAAAATATCATTGATTTCTGTAGAGCTATGCCTGTTGTTACTGACAGAGGCTTGATATGCTAGGAAAAGCAAATACCTATATGTGTATTTATAACTGTAATGTAAAAAGAGAGATCAAATTTTAACACTTGTAACTTGTTGATTTATTTTTAAACAAATAGTAAATGAAGAGCGGTGCAGACAGCACTAAATCCCTGCTGCAACAATCATTCCGTCCTCTATGCTACAGGCAGTACAAATAATATAGGAAAAAATTTGATATGATACTTAGCCTAATAACCCTTTGCTTCTGATCCTGCCTAGAGTTTTTTCCTTATTTTTCTCCTGCCCCTGCACTTGGACAGAATCCCTGGCTATCCAAAGACTTATTTCCAAGCTCTCATTTCTGTAGGAGCACAGTTTTTGTATGTGAAAGTGTAAATGAGCATAGTTCTGCAATGTGTTGCACTGCTATGTAAATATTTATGTAAAATTAAGAATTTCAGAGAATGATAGAATGGTTTAGGTTGGAAGGGATCTTTCAAGATTACCTAGTTCCAACCCCCCCTGTCATGGCAGGGACTAGACCAAGCCACCCAGGACCTCATCCAATCTGGCCTTGAACACCTCCAGGGATGGAGCATCCACAACCTTCCTGGGCAGCCTATTCCAGTGTCTCACCACCCTCTGAGTGAAGAATTTCCTTCTAGTTTCTAATCTAAATCTACCCTCTTCCAGCTTGAATCCATTACCCCTCATCCTATCACTGCAGGCCCTTGCAAAAAGTCCCTCTCCAGCCTTCTTGTAGGCCCCCTTCAGATACTTGAAGGCTGCAATAAGGTCTCCCCTGAGCCTTCTCTTCTGCAGGCTGAACAAGCCCAATTCTCTCAGCCTGTCTTCGTAGGAGAGGTGTTTGGAAGTCTCTGAATGCACGTGTACTGCACATGTAGACCTTATGTGTTTTGTGCTTCTCATGTGAACTCCTGAGAACTTCCAGGGCATTTAATTATTTTCAGGACTGCTGTATTCTGGAAATACCTCCACATCTTAATTAGTTGAATAATAATTTTTGGGAGAAGGAATAATTATTGTTTTTTAGGCCAAAATACTCTTCTTTCATCCTCTGCTGGAAAGGTGTTGTGTTTTATTCTTTCTTGGCAATAGATTTCCAACTTGGATGATGAGATGGGAACAGCTAGGAGTGTAAAAGAAATAGGAAAATAGAGATTTGATGAAGAAATATCAAGGTTGTGTTCATCTTAGCTGTACCATTGGTATTATGAATTTGTAATCGAGTGGCATTAATAGAAGGAAGTGCTACTTAAAGGAAAGATGAAGTTATATATTAATGTTTTTATTTTTAATTGTATCATTGCTTTATGTTAAATGGACTTGTACCTGAGTTCCCTACCTGGTGTTCATAGTTCATTTATTTTAACTGCATTAAAAATAAATTGGTTTTCATGTTATTGTTCCTGCAGCAAACTAAACGCTACTGAGTAGGTACAAAAACAGAACAGAAGGAGGTATTAAGGAAAGAACTGTAAATGAGGGTAACAAATAAATGCAAATAAAATTAATAGTAAAAAAGATGAGTAATATTTCATATACTTCTAAAACTTGAATTAGATTAACTCTGATTTGGTAGACTTTACAGCTACCCTACACCCTAAGGATTGGACTGGTATTCTCAAAGCCAGATAAGACCTGTGCAGTTAATGAAGCTTGGTTTGTTGTCCACTTTTAACGAGTAACTTGCATAATCAGGAAAGACTGCAAATTCTTGCACCTCTTTGTTACTTTGAGGAGAATTAAAACTTCATAATCCTAGTAAATAAAAAATAGTTAACAGAAAATATGTCTTGAGTCAACTGTGTTACATTAAGCTCTGATTGCTTGCCAGAAACAGGAGTGTGTCTTAGAGGATAATGTATAGGACAGGAACTTTGTGACATTTCAGACATACCCTTTTCTCTAGTTACAGAGCACTGGTTCTCTCTTTGTGTTGCTTTATAATTTACATGTGAGGACCCTTCAGCTTAAGTATTGATGCCAGAAACTGAAACTATTTGTAGGTCAGAGCACAGTCTGGTTTTGAAAAGTTTTGGGGCATGGTAGCTGTGATAGTGGGGAACAGGACTGGAGGTCCTCAGAATATATTCCAGACCTATGTTCCTTCTGCTGTACTGTAGCCTTCATAAATATTTGCACAGAGATACAGTCACCCAGATGTAAATTTTGGTACTATGATTCTATAGTGAGGGAAACTGAAACAAAGGGATAAAGGATTACATATGTAGTGTTATAAATAAAGGCTTATTTGCTTCAGTTGGTGTGATGACTTCTTTCAATACACCTTTCCTCAGAGAAGCTTGTCTGAAGACTAATTTACGGATGAGATTCACCTAACTCCAAGCGGGTGCCTGAATCTAAGCTAGTTTCTTTTTATAGAGAGTGCAGAGCTGGTTGATGCAGTCATTGGAGTGTAGGCTGTGATTCCTCTCATACTAAAAAAGGTTCTATGTTCAGTCAGGTGAATTGCACCATAAACTGTATTGATTAGATTTCTACTGGCTATAATGGGAATTTAGGAAACTAGTTTGGCTGTACATACCTACTTGGCAGGAAGCTAACATTAGATGAAATAAATCCTTCCTTAAACGTTTAGGTACAGCCAGGCTAAAAATCTGTCTTGGTTCTTGACATTGTCTAGACACTGGTTGGTTGGTTTTTTTCCTTTATTAGAAAAAACAGGTCTTGTGAATGAGGGGAAAAATATTGACATTATCATTCTATTGATTGCCTTGTTGTTGGTAACAACCATTCTTTGCATGGTTGATCTCGAACAATGTTTTTCCAGTTTAGTGAAAGGTGAGAGATCTTCCTGGTAAAGCTACTTTTGCAGGAATATGCTTTTTCAGAGGTCAATCTGTCAGAAGATCATATGATATGTGTTAGTGTGGTTTTTATAGGGAAGGAGTTTGTCCAGTGTATCTGCTTCAACTTCAGTCTAGGATTTGTTTTGTATCAGAATTTCTAACTTAAAACTGAAGATGCTCCAACTAGGGAAATTCAGAAATGTTTCCTGCTAAAAAAAGTGAGAAGTGTAGTTCTATCTTTAGTTATATGTTAAAAAAGTTGAGAATTCAGACAACTTAGTTGGGTTAAGCTTTTACTCTTTAAGAAATGCTTTCGCTTCTCATTCTTGTTCATGAAATTTTGGTGTGAATACATGGCTTGCAGTTGTGGGACAGTGAAATCCTTAAGCCAGTTAAGCAGCGGGAACATGAAACTGGCACTATAGATAAAAAGCACAAGCACAGATAGTGACAATGGGGGAAAAGTCTTTTTTGAACAGTTAGATGAGTGTGTTGCCAAGGTGGAAAGATAATAGAGGACACACAGAGTTAATTGGATGGATATAGAGGTTTTCTGAATGTGGAAGGTATCTTTGTTTTTAAGTGAACAGAGTGGTCTCCTGAGTTGTTATAAATACTATTCTATGTAGTATTTTGCCTTAGCTACCTGCAGATTTGTAAAAATCTTACTTTTTACTATGTTTTGTTTGGAGGAATTTCTAAACCATTCCTGTCTTCCAGGAATTTATTTCTGCCAAAGAAATAAAAATGAAGTGCTGCTTCTAGAAGTTGCATTCTCTTAGAATTAACTCTTCTGGCTTTTCCAGAAGAAAGCATTTCTCTCAAATACTTTGAAAGTTAAAACCAATATTCTGTCTAAGCAAGGAGCTGAAAATATTAAGAGCAAGAAACTAGTGAACTAACTATATACTTAACACAAATTCAGGGATTACTACATGCTAATTGTGCTTACTAGCTGCTTGGAGTGCACGCATTTTAGTTCCTATATGTTTGTTGACTTTTTCTGTTGATAATAAAGAATATGCTTCACAGAACTGATGTGTTTAGAAGCAGAAGGGCAGGGGATTGTACACTTCATAGCTTACACAATCCCTGCATTCTGACTGAGGGTGCAGTGCTAGAGTTTTGACTATGTTTCTGTTATTTTTCATACTGCCTGCTTTATTAGCCAAGAGGTAGCTTTGGGGACACCTCCTGGATCTGAAAAGCTAAAACATGTATTGGAAATACTCTTTTGTTTTACTGGAGAAATGAGTGGTTGTGTTTTACTGATGGTTAACACCACAGAGGTGCTGGTGGTTCTTTGCCAGAAGCATTATGAAACAAACTTTCTTTTGAAATTAATCTTTAATCTTGGATACTCTGCTAGTAAAAATAAATCAATGTACACTACAAAAAAGGAAGCTGTATGTCAAAGTAGAGCAAATGAAATATAAACTTAAAGGGAAACAAGTGTTCCCATTGTCAGAACTTTTCACAGCCTGGCTCTTAAATAAACCTCTGTAGCCCTGACAGTGCTGCCTGAGCTGTGAGACTACCACTGCACTATGAACTCTACTTCTCCTTTGTGTAAAATGGGTTATTTTAAAAACATTTAACATTGAAACATCGGGAACTCTATTTCTGTGAATTCAGTTGAATTCAGTGTTGCTACATACTAAAACCTGTAAATGCCTAAAATGTTCATCGGTGTCAACTGAGGTTTTGAGGTGTTATGTATGGTGCAAAAGAAGGATAAGAGACAGGATCACTCTGTAAATGCAAAGCTGAGTAAATACGCTGTGTTCTGATAACACGGTTTGTCTGTAGCTGGCAGGTAGCTCTTCACACAGCATCTCTTACCAGCCAAGGAGCTGACCTTGGGCTCAGCTAGCTGAACTCATTATTTTAGCCAGCTAAACTCGTGGGAGATGGGTACACTCTGGGCCCTCACTTGGGCTGCATCTTGCATCCTCTGTCCGGTTTTGACCCTCTCCAGTACAAGACACTCATCAATAAACCAAAACAAGTTCAGCAGAGAGATGTCAAAACAGTCAGCGGCTGGAACACATGCCCTATGGGAGGGGCCGGATGATGGATGGTGAGGCTGGATGGTGAGAGAGGAGAAACGATGAGTGTAAGCTGAAATGAGGTGTTTATACTGGATATAAGGAAAACCTTTTTCCTTGTGAGGACAGCCAGGCAGTGATGCTTGTTTCCCAGAGAGCTGGTGGTCCTTGGAGGTTTCCAAGACTGGACCAACTTGGTCTGGCCTTCTGGCTGACCCTGTTCCAAGCAGGAGGGGTTTGACTAGAGATCTCCTGAGGTCCCTTCCAGCTGGAATTGACCTATGATTTGAGTGTATTTTAAAAAAGTAGAAG
>VYZX01031604.1:646630-679637 GCA_013401335.1 Brachypteracias leptosomus | reverse complement strand
CTCCCCAGGGCAGAGTAGAGGTCATCAGTGATGGGATGGGGAAAGCTGGATGGGAAAAAGGATCTGAGTGGTGAGACCCTGGCACAGGTTGCCCAGGGGGGTTGTGGATGCTCCATCCCTGGAGGTGTTCAAGGCCAGGTTGGATGGGGCTTGGAGCAACCTGGTCTAGTGGGAGGGGTCCCTGCCATGGCCGGAGGGTTAGAATGAGATGATCTTTGAGGCCCCTTCCAACCCAACCCATTCTTGAGATGCTGAAGCCTGTCCCTTCTCAGCAATGAAAGGAAAATCTTAAATATTGCAGGAGGAGGAGTCAAATCTGATGAAAACCAAGAGCAGCTTGGTTGTGTGAAGATCACCCTATTAGCATGTCATATATGCTCATGCTCTAAAAGCCTTTAGCTCAGAGTGTGAAACTAAAAGCCAACAGCACATCAATGGACTTACATGGTGGAGAAATATGTCATAAAATGAACCACCCAAATTGAAAGCTGAGTTTTGAGCCTCTGGATCATAAAGTCTGTGATATACGTGGAGAATTGGTCTTGTGGCTTTTGTACAATTTAATAGGAGTGTTATAGCTGAAATCCTTTACATTGCCTTGGAAATGTCTCACAGCATCAGGGTTATTTCATGGAAACTATCAATGGTCAATATTTTGTTTTTTAACTATAAAAATACTGTTGTGAACATTTTTGGCCTGTGGAGTAAACTATGGGTGTAGTGATGTGGAGACATAACCCAGAGGCTCTGGCAACCTTAGGATTTCTGCAGGAGGGTGGGAGTCCACTTAGTTTTGCAGTATTTGAGTATCTGAATTGTTTGCCAGCACTGAGTTCAAGTTTATGGGTGAAAAGGAAGAATAGATGGAATAATAAACTAATCTCAGCCATATACTGATGTTACAGGGATGTGAATTTGGTGAAGGTGCCAAATCTGTGGTTAAGATACCCTTTAAATAAGTGTGTAGAAAATAAAGTAGCTCTCAGAGGTATGGGGATGGGTCTCTGAATGGTGTTTCTGGACATGATACTGTCCTCCTCTGTTGGGGTGAACCAGGAGGAGAGCCCAGGTCCTCTGCTTTTAGTGATAAATAACATTAACCTCACCACACAGCTCCTGCTGCAGTGAACTTGGGGCTTGACTGGTCAGAACCAAGCCTAGGGAAGGCATCAAGGGTCCTCCATCTCTTTGATGAACCTCCCTCCTATACATCACCAAAGTTCCATTAAAGACCCTACAAAAACTACAGCCTGGTTAATACCCATTAAACAACGTTTCTTTAATAGATGGGAACCCATAAACAGTTCCCTAAGACACATAAACAAATTAACTAGAATTTCCAGCTCTGACATCTTAATAGGGGATGATGAATAGTTTGGCATCGTGACAATGTCAAGATAGGGAGCTCTGGGCTGTAATTGCTCTCTGGAAGGGTTGTTTAGTAGTTCTCCTATCTGAGGCTGTATTTTATTGTGGATGGAGGACAGGGGAAGGGCTTGTTAGGGAGGTTTATCTGACTTGGCTCTCGGGGCTTTATCCTGTCACCAAGATCATTTCCATGATACCTTTCATGTGATTCAGCTCTGTTCCTCTATTTTTCATAGAAAACCAGGGGCTGACTCACATCCTACAAACAACATGAGGACAACAGGGGGAGGGTTTAGTTGTGGGTTGGAGGAAACACCTATTTAGCCTCTTTTTAGGTTGTTTTCTGTAATAATCTGAGTAGCTGGGGGGGGAAGATAGTTTTCATTGCATACTATTCACCAATAATTTATTAAATCTATTAAATTTATTAAATTTAATTTCTTAAAATCAGTATAAAGAAGAAATCCTTGGAAATGAGGCTTCACATATGCCCATGGTTACTCCTAGGCCTGTTTGCAGACTGCAACTGCAATAAGCAGAATCACAGAATTATTTAGGTTGGAAAAGACCTTTAAGATCACCCAGTCCAACCATAACCCTGCTCTACCAAGTCCACCATTAAACCATGTCCCTCAGCACCACATCTACACAGCTTTGAAACCCCTCCAGGGGTGGGGATTCAATCACTGCCTCTTCCAGAGCTTGACAACCCTTCCAATTAAAATTTTTTTGTGATGTCCAACGCAAATGAAGTTTGAATTAGAATTGTAGAATGAATCATAGAATGTTTCAGGAAGGGACCTCTAGAGGTCATCTGGTCCAACCTCCCTACCCCAGCAGGGACATCTCTACCTAGGGCAGGCTGCTCAGAGCCCCAGCAAGCCTGACCTTGAAGGACTCCAGGGATGGGGCCTCCACCCCCTCTCTGGGCAGCCCATTCCACTCATCTATCACCCTCATGTTGAAGAACTTTTTTTTAATATCCAGCCTAAATCTCTCCTTTCCCATCACTCCTTGTCCTATCATTCCAAACCCTTTTGAATTGACCTTCAATTAATTAGAGAATCCCTGCTCTGTGGTGACCACCCTGTTTTCTCTAGATGTTGGATGCTTTGGGAATGCTGATGGTTATTGGCACATAGAGTGGTGCAATAGACCCATCACCAGGTTTTTCCACTTTCTCCAGAGGCAAGGGCTGTGTTGCAACCCTGCAGGGTGTCGTAACATGGAGAAGCCCCAGGAATGTGGGTGGGATGCTTTTCAGAGTGCAGTTTCCATCCTGCCATCTTCTGGTTTTTAATTGCACTTTTCAGTGTAAACAGAGATATATCTGGACCAGGGTTTGGCTGCTGGCATCTCAGCAAATTAGAAAACACCCCAAGCTCCAGCAAGCTTGATGAGGCTACAGGCTGTGGTGAGCAGAAGGTGGTGGTTGGTGTCCTGAGGGACCATAGATGTGTCTATAGGGATGCTCAGGACCAAAGGTGGTGGTTAGTGTCCTAAGAGACCATAGATGTGTCTATAGGGATGCTCAGGACCAAAGGTGGTGGTTAGTGTCCTAAGGGACCATATATATGTCTATAGGGATGCTCAGGACCAAAGGTGGTGGTTAGTGTCCTGAGGGACCATAGATGTGTCTATAGGGATGCTCAGGACCAAAGGTGGTGGTTAGTGTCCTGAGGGACCATAGATGTGTCTATAGGGATGCTCAGGACCAAAGGTGGTGGTTAGTGTCCTGAGGGACCATAGATGTGTCTATAGGGATGCTCAGGACCAAAGGTGGTGGTTAGTGTCCTGAGGGACCATAGATGTGTCTATAGGGATGCTCAGGACCATAATTAAGCAGGGGAAGGTCAATGGCCTTAATCAAGCATGATCAAAGCTTGGAGCCTGCCCATACTTTGCTCCTCCATGGAACATCAAGCAGATCCAGCCTCTTCTGGGAAAGATAAAGTAGAAGCCAATAAATAGTTGTGCAGCTCAGTCTTTAGGTACCATTCCTCTTTACACCCCTAATAATCCTTGAAGCTGCTGCCTGGGTAATAATGTAGCAATTAAAAGAAAATATTAGTATTTAATTAAACTTGTCAATCAACCACAAATGAGTTCCCCTTATCAAGGGGAGCTGGATTTGATTTTTGCCACTTGGAAACAGAGGTTAAAGACTCTTGTAGAATATAACTTGAATTAAGAAAAGAGATTTGGATTAACGTGTGAGGCAGAGAGAGAATGAAAGGTCCTCAAAAATCATCTGAGGATGATTCACAGGAGGAGAGGGATGTAAATATGGAAACAGATTTTTATTTTTTTTTAAAAAAAAAGCTATATGGTGCTGAAGCTCATGGGTAGAAGAGGCACAGGAGGGATTTTTATGAGGCCAGGATGTCTCTATTCAATCCACTCTTGATATTTAGTCATATTCAAGATCTGGTTAGGAAATTCATACACTTTGGGCATTAGAAAATCTGGAGATTTGGATGTTTGACTTGTAAATTTAGATAGCAGAGGAACAAATGGCTCTTTTAGCTTTGAAAAAATCCCCTTTTTTGTCACTTTCTGGCTGTGCTGGTGACACAGAAGATGCTGCCCTCCTGCACCTCCTGCCCAAGGCCACAGAGCCCAAGAACTGCTCTGGGTGCCCAGATTTAACTTGGATATTAGAAAAAAGTTCTTTAACATGAGGGTGATAGATGAGTGGAATGGGCTGCCCAGAGAGGGGGTGGAGGCCCCATCCCTGGAGTCCTTCAAGGTCAGGCTTGCTGGGGCTCTGAGCAGCCTGCCCTAGGTAGAGATGTCCCTGCTGGGGTAGGGAGGTTGGACCAGATGACCTCTAGCGGTGCCTTCCAGCCTCAAACATCCTATAATTCTATGACTGTCCCCTGGTAAATCCCAATACTCAGCCCTGTGTCGTTTTCTTTTTCAGACATTGCTTTTCATGGCATCAACTCCTCCATCCCTGGATGGCTCCTTCATCCCACCTCAGGTATGTCTCCATAGGTTGATGTTTCAGGGATTTGCAGCAGAATCACTTGCATTTTGATTTTCTTTTGGGTACTGCACAAATCAAGTCTCTTTTCCTAAATGTGGCTGAACAATTTAGGCTGGAACTGGAAAACATCACCAAGGTTGAGGTGTCCAGTGCAGAAAATGTTCAGCACAAGACTTAGAGTTTGGGAATCCTGGAGATAAGCAGCAAAGAGCCAGCCCATGGCAGTTTTCTCTTGATGTCTATTGACTTTGGATCAGGTCCTCAGAGAGTAAAGCTGGTGATGAGTGGGATTTCATGATTTCTCCAATAAAAAAGATCCCACTATATGAAATCTTGGCTGAGAGCAAAATGGCTCCATTTCTCAAGCTTAAATTGAGATTTTGTCCCCCTTCTTCTCCCCAGTCCCTAATTACATTTGTAGGTGAGGGACTGGAGAGGAGACCAGTTTGCTGCTGGGAAGAACAAGGTCATTTCAATCCTAAAGGGAGTTTGGCAAAGGTTTGTTCTGTGCAGTTATAACTTCTTGGCATGTAAAAAACCCTCATTGAAGAATTTCTGGTCTTTTCCCTTAATAACAAGAAAGCCTTTTCTGTTTGTTTGACTAATATGGGTTAGTTACTAAAGTTGAGTTAAATGAAGCCTCCACTCTCCACCCCAAACCTCACCTTTGGTATTACCTGTCTGCATAATATGGGTGAAAAGGCAGAAAAGGAGGATGAAGTGATTTCACTTGTATATATCAATTGTGACAGATGTAATCCAGTTAAATACAGACTCCCAAGTTCATCACCAGCCTCAGCCTTTGAGGAGAAGAGTTTTCTTTGGCAAGGGAGGGTGCCCAAGCTAATACCAGGGACAAGGTACTTGGATAAATGATGGACAGCACTTAAAAGTTGTTTTTCTGTGATGAGTGAAGTGAATTGATTTCCCTTTAAGCCACTGCCAGGGTGAGTGTGGGCTCTGGGAAATTCAGTGAGTACAAGTTATGATCCCCAGAAGTGCTTGGGTGGATGGGGAAATGGGACCAAACACTGGGAATATTCCACCTCTGCCTCTGCTCCAGTCAGCAACCTCCTTATAATTCCATTTATTTCAAGGGAAATAGGAAAATATTGAGAATATACTCAGGGAAATCAGCATTCATGAGACTGTGCTCTGCTCTGCTCATTAACTCACAGCAGCAGGAGCTGCCAGTAGGTAAGAGAAGAGATAAAATAAATTGTATTAGAATAAAGAAGGTACAATCCAGCAATAACATTTTATTTACCTTTGATTCTGCTAAATAACTTCCAGGGCAGTTTAGGATAATCAGTGTTTGAGGAGCTTTGTGGCAACCTTGTTGTGTCCCCACCTGCATCAAACCTGATGCACAGAAATTCAGGATTACACCTGGGCTGGTTCTGAGCTCCAGGGTTTGATGGTGTCCAAACCAAGGATGTGTGATGGTCCAAACCAAGGATGTTTGATGGTCCAAACCAAGGATGAACCTGTGGAGATGTTGGCTGTGGGATGACTGTGCAGCTCACTGTGTAGACTGCAAACCAGACCTGCTGCATCTTCAAAATCCTTCCAACTGGGGCATGTTGAAGTCTGTGTTCTGAATTCTTGGATGTTTCTACAGCCTGCCCCAAAATACAGTTTTCCATGGAGCAAACTAGGCAAAAATCACAAGGCAAACTGAAATTTCACAAGAATGTCCTGAATGGCCAACATCAATGGAAAAGTACTTTATATGTTGCCAGAGATATTTTGAGGCAGAAAAAAAGAGAAAGAATTAAAAATCCCATCCTCCCACCCAAATAATTTCCTATCCACTTATAGCTCCTCTGAAAAAATACAGGGATTAAACCCAACAGATATAATTAAAGCCAGAATAGTAATTTGGGAGAATGCTGCCAGAGCTTATGGTGGTAGGTGCCACCAGAACATCAATAGCATGAAGCTGGGCTAGAAGGTTTCTGCTTTTAAACTTTCTTCTTGCAATATTCTTGTGCTCAGTCATAGTTTTCTCCTTTGAGTGAATTGCCCCCCAGAAAATCCTGTTTTTTCCTCCTCTGTCTGCCTGGGCATGTTTCTGGATATTTGTCTTGTATCACCTGTGCAAAATCTGCCCATCAAAGAGCTACGTGAAATATTCAGTTTAGAGCTGAGCAAAATGTTGTGATTGAACCTGCAAGAGGGAATTTTTTCCCCTGCAGAAATTGCATTTTGAAGCCTGTCAGAATATTCTGATGTTGTTCATGGAGGCTCCAGCCCAGGGCTGCAGAAGAAACGAGCTGCTCCTCAGCTCCCTCCAGATGAGAGAGCTCTGCTTGGAGGAACCAGGTTTTTTCCCTCATTTCAGTTGTGATGCTCAAAATTCACCTTTCTGCTGGGAGTTTTTGCATCACTGAGATACAGGAGGGCTCCGGGGTTGGCTTTGTGAAGGTTGAAGCACTTTGCTGGGGTTCACCAGCCAACACAGGGGGAATGTGGGATGTTCTCCCCAGCTGGAGGGAACAGCAGCTCCTCTGTCCTCAGCAGGAGAAGCAACACTCAACACTCTGTGTCCACTCGTGTGTTCAGCTCCTGTTCCTCTTGCTAGATGTTGCTTCTTCACATGCAAAGCCTGGAAGTTAATCCCCCAGCCCTTAGTCTGCAGGCACATATAGACTTTCCTCCTTGACTCACATGTTGTTTTGCTTTGATAATTGTTTTAGATGCATCTGTCTTCGCTTTAGGACCCAGACCAGAGCCATGTACTCTACAGCAGACACTGGGGCTTATCCTGAGGTCTTCCATGTGTTGTTTTCATTAGCATCCTGGTTGCATCCTGGAGAAAAAAAAAATAAATCCAGTGTTGGAAAAACCATGTGGCCAACAGGGTTGTGCATTTGTATTATACAACCCAGCAGCGGGGTTCCCCTTTTCTGGGAATTCTTTGTCCTGGAAAAGCAGTGCAGAGAGATTGATTTATGTCACCACTAGAAACCAAACACTCATGGCAGCATTTCCCAACCAAGAGAGCAGCTCCAAGGGCCTTGGTGTGGAGGTGACTAATGCTGCTGTGCCTGAGCCCCCACAGCTCCCTCCCTCTGCTCCTGGCCATGGGGAAGAGTCTGGATGTGCCTTTTGCACTGCATGGGGTTGGTTACCAGGTTGGTCCTACCAGTGGGTCTCCTTTTGGAGAGCACTGGTGCAAAGAAGTGGCACAAGATGCTTTTAGGAAGCAGAGGAACACAACAGAGCCACAGACGTGGAGTTTTAGAAATAAAATAATAATAAAACCCCCTGCTTGCAATCTGGGAAAGTAAACCAGGGGTGCAAAATTCCTTCTTGCAGGTTAGGTCACAACCTGGTTCCTGCAGCCTGGGCATCCTGGCTTGGCTCAACACCAGTGTGGGCAGCAGGAGAAGGGCAGGTGAGTCCCCCTGGACTCACCACTGGTGAATCCTGGGGTCAGTTTTGGGCCCCTCACTCCAACAAGGACATTGAGGGGCTGGAGCATGGCCAGGGAAGGGTCCAGAGCACAAGTGTGGTGAGGAGCAGCTGAAGGACCTGGGGATGTTGAGCCTGGAGAAAAAGAGGCTTAGGGGAGACCTTGTTCTTGACATCTCCCTGAAAGGAGGTTGGAGCCAGGTGGAAGTCGGTCTCTTCTCCCATGTAAGAGGTGATAGGACAAGAGGAAACAGCCTCAAGTTGTGCCAGGGAAGGTTCAGATTGGACATTAGGAAAACTTTTTCCCCAAAAGGGTTGTAAAGCTCTGGAACAGGGGGAATCCCCATCCCTAGAGGGACTTAAAAGTCGTGGAGATGTGGTGCTGGGGGACAGGGTTTAGTGGTGGGCTTGGCAGTACTTGGTTAATGACTGGACTCAATGATCTTAAAGGTCTTTTCTAACCTAAATAATTCTAAGTATAGATGATCTTAAAGGTCTTTTGTAACCTAAATGATTCTAAGTATAGATGATCTTAAAGGTCTTTTCTAACCTAAATGATTCTATGCCTAGATGATCTTAAAGGTCTTTTCTAACCTAAATGATTCTATGTATAGATGATCTTAAAGGTCTTTTCTAACCTAAATGATTCTATGTATAGATGATCTTAAAGGTCTTTTCTAACCTAAATGATTGTCTGTACAGACACCCAGCCCTACCTAACTCGATCAAGATGTGCTGTCTGCATCCTGCATCTCTGAGAACACCACATCTGCTCATTTTCTTTAATATAGCCTCTCAACACCAGTTAATATCAGGGATGAAAATGCTGTAGGTGATGAGAGAGCAGCAAGAAGAAGCTGTTTACTCGGGTGTTTCCGTTCCCTCTGCTCAGCAGCCTCTGTTGTGGGGCCAGGGCTGACATCCCCAGAGCCTTGGCTCCAAAGATGAAAGGGGTGGGCAGGGCTGCTGGAACCCGGTGTGGACCAGATCAAAGCTCCATGAACATCTGCTGGGCTTCAGCAGAGCCTCCTTCCACCAGGCACGTGGTGAGGTGTGAGCTCCGCTGGCCACGATGGAAGGAAACCACCAAGCCAGGCAGGTCAGGCAGCAGGAAGATATTCTGGAGATGAAAAACAGAAGGATTGAGCCCCAGGTGTTCACTGGGGAAGCATCAGATGAGCAAGACTCCAGAGCACAAAGAAGCACCTTTCTTCTGTTGGTAATTACATTCCAACTTTTTTTCTTTTACAGCTGAAACTCATGCAAAATGTTCTGTTTTTCCCCAAGATCCAGCCCTTTTAAGATTCAGGGGCCACCTTGTCTAGACTGTGCTTTTGCCAGAAAGAAGGTTGGACCAGATGATTCTCGAGGTCTCTTCCAACCTGTTATTCTGTGATTCTTTGATTCTGTGATACTTGAAACGCAATGGTCAAAGAAAACCTGAACAATCAGTTTTGGTGTCATAGAGGTCAAGGAAGTGTCCTAACAAGATCCAGATCACTGAAGGGTGTGACTTCCACAGCTATAATAAGTCTCTTATAATGCCAGGAGTGGATACTGAGGTAGGAAATCCAGGGATCATGAGTTAAGTGACTGTGTTAAATGTTTTATTTGAGGTTCAGATGTCCCGTGGAAGAAAACAGAGCCTTGAAATGAGATCCAGACCATCTGATGGCTCCAGTTCGCCCATCACTGGTACCACTGCTGGAACCACACTGGTTTGCCCCAGTGGGGAGCCTGGCACTTACAGATGTGGTTGTAGGAAAGGAAAAAAGCTGTTGCAAGAGATGCATGTTCAGCATTTCTAGTCAGAACAGCATGAAAAGGACACATTTCTTCTCCCATGCCAGCCTGAAAAGAACTAAGTGGCTTTTGCAAAGTGCTCAGCAAGATGCCTGCAGAGAGAAACCCAGCTCCAGAGAAAATCCACAGGGAAAAATCCCAGTAAAGGGAAATGGGCAGTAAAAGGAGGTTACTTGAGCACTGTTCACTTCCAGTGGGGGTGACAACGTTGCACACTCGTGTGCCAGGAGCTTTTCTCTGCTTCTGGAGCAGCGAGAGGAGTTTTAACATTCTCTGACACTAATTGAAAATACATTAGTGGCTGAAAGCAACATTAGCTCTTGGTCTTGAGAAATTTCCTCTGCCACAAACATAATTGCAATAAAAACTGAAACGCTGAAATGAATGTTAGAACATTTAAAAAGCATAAAGCCTCCCCTGTTTCCACTTCTGTAATGAATTAAAAGCATGACAAATTCCACCCGAAGACACGAACATTAAGAAATCGTTTGGCAAATGACTTTTTGTCAAGCCTGGCATCTCTAGCCTGGGGAGAGCTTTGGAAAGGTCACAGGGATTTGTCCCATCAACGGCCTCTCTTCAAGCCCAAGGGGGTAAATCTGTGGATCTGGGGCACCCTGGTGCTGGCCTGAGGAAGACAAGATGCCAGCTTGTAGGGAACCTGCCTCTTCTTTGCCAGGTCACCATCACCATGTGCATAGAGATCTCTGCTCAAGGAGGCACCTGAGTGTGTGTTTAAGTCTTATTTCAAAGGAATTTAAGTCCTTTCCTAGAGATGCTTGCCTGAGAGGCAGCCAGAAGCGATGACATAAGTTGTTGCAATGAGTTGGGTAGAGACATGAGCACACCAGGAGCTCCAGGAAGCCTGGTCCTGCCAGCAAGGCTGGACCCTCAGGCTCTTGTGCGTTGAGGATGGACAGACTCTGCCCAGCAGGTGAGGAGGAGACAGCAGGGTTGGCAGCGTGCAACCCACAGGTCACAGCATCAGCCTTGGCAAGTTCCCCCTTGGCAGCAGAAACTGGGATATGCAGAACAGACAAAATGTCAAGCCTCACATTTGACAGATCGTGGGGCTCATCTTTAGGGGCCTGAGCTTATAAAAACCTGTCAGCTCCATGTGTACAATAATTTCTTCTGAGGAGCAGAAGGTCCCTCCTCTTTCAGTCCATCCAGAATAATAGAATTGGTTAGGTTGGAAAAGACCTTTCAGATCATAGAATTGTCAGGGTTGGAAGGGACCTTAAAGATCATCCAGNCCCCCAGTCCTACCACTACCCCACATCCTAAAAAGTCCCTCCCCAGCTTTCTTGTAGCCCCTTAAGATCCTGGAGTCCAATGATGCTCTGTCAGAAGGATCTGTGCAGCTCCTGCATCTTTGTGCCTCTGAATTTTTCCTCTCTCACAATGAAGTAGGGGATGCTGTGGCATACACATATTTATTTTAACTTGGCCCTTACAGGTGCCATGCTAAGGCCCCAATAATTCTGTGCTTCATACAAGATTAAGTGTTGCAGTGCAAGAAATCAAATATTCAGCCCTAAAACATTGCTCATTGCCCACTTCTCCTTGCTGGCTCCTTGTTGGTGTGGCCAGACATTAAACTGCTGATGTTTTTTGCCCTGTTCAGAGTTGGTGTTCCTCAGCTGAAGTCCTAAAGGCATGTGGAGTTCCCTGGGTTAAGTGAATTTTTTATGGGCAAAGTGTTATGTGTCCAGCTACCAGAGAGAATGGCACAGTTCTGTGCCTGTAAGGAAAAGGAAGGGTCATTTCAAAGAAACTTTTACCAAACCTTGTATTATCCACAAACCCACACATCCCCCATGGGATGAGGGTGGAACCATAATCCTCCTGCAAGTGACAAGTGTGGCCTTCCCCTGGCATGCAAATATGGGCCCAAGTTTCCTAAAAACGATCTGTTTTGACATTTAGGGCTTAATGTGAGCTAGAAAAAAAGGTTGCAAGAAGCTGGTTCCATCCCTGGGGACAGTGTCTTGCTCTGCCCCATCCCCTGGGAGGATGAGGCTGGGAGGCAGGGTGTCCAGCAGACAATGAGGAAGATCTCTGGTTCCTAAGACCAGAGAAATATCAGAATATGCTTTGCCAAGACATTAAAGATCCCTCCAGATCCCTTCAGATCTTTAAGATCCCTTCAGAGATTATAAAAAAGTAGAACAGAAATGTGTGCTCCTGATGATGGGAGCACTGGGGCTATGGGGAGAGGATGACCCATGGCAGGTCCCATCTGTCCCCACACAGTGGGGAGGCCAGGGAGGGATGTAACCCCCCAAAATCCTTTCTGCCCTGGTAAAAAACCCTATTTTTGAACGATTTTTCTGATGTTCACCCCCCTTCATCTGTTTATTTTTGACAGCTAACATTTTCTGAACTTAAATGTCATCTCAGCTGTATTCCCAGAGCTTAATTCATTCTGGTCCCATAACCATTCTTTTATGCTGATAGCATATATTTTGAATTAGCTAAATGAGATTTCACTCTGCTCTCAGGGACTGTCAGTCATGATGCTTTGGACTTGCAGTTGCAAAATGAGTGCAGGTTTTAGAGGCAGCAGAGTAAGCTGATATTTGAAGCATGAATTACTTTTAATAGACAAAAAAAAATGCTGGGAAGATGGGACTTACAAATGACTTTAGACATGCAGCCATAATTATTACATACATTAGATTTCTGGGTACATATATAGGGATTTTTAGGAGGCTGGTTGCTATGGTAACTTCTTTACTGCACGGTCCATATGTTGCTTCTGAGATTCTTTTTCCTTGATGGAAAATTACACCCGTGGACACGGCTGGCATTTGTAAATCTCCTAAAAAAGGCAACAATTTCCCTTTTCTTCCTAAATGTCATCAGCTGTGCAATGGAAGCCTTTGAAGTTCCATTCTCCCCCTTGTCACTTCACCAAGCAAGAGACGTGAACAGCATCCAAACCTTCCCTCCTCTGCCTCCCAACCTTTACCTTGCCTTGCTGGGAGCCTGCCTGGTAGGGAATGCTCTGACCTTTCCATGGGAGGAGGTCAGAAAAAAGTTATTTAAAAAAAATAGCCCTCTCTCCAGGTGACAGCTGAGAGTGGAGCAGGAGAGAAGAGCTTGGACGCCCATCCCATGTGAACTCAGCTCTCCTGGTGGGAATCCATTTGGATTCTCTGTCTCCAAACCAAACCAGGTGACTAAATACTTGGTTGTTTTATTTTTCTCCCTTTTCATGAATGCACCCTTCAACACTGCAACTGCAGCACTCAAAGGTTTCCTCAGTGCTTGCACCAGGAGGCTGCACATCCCTCCTTTGGGACCAGGCATTGCAAGCTCTGCTCCATCCCACAGCGCAGTGGAGGAACTCTGGGGAGTTCCTGGCTGTGAACCACTCCTGGACCACCCCATCCCCTGGTTTGCCAAAGCAAAGCTGCTGGCTGGGTTGTGTTCATGCTGTGATTAGATGTTAGGAAGAAGTTCTTCCCCAGGAGGGGGGGGAGACACTGGCCCAGGTTGCCCAGAGAGGTGCTGGAAGCCCCATCCCTGGACATTTGGAAGGCCAGGCTGGATGGGACTGTGAGCAACTGATCTAGTGGGAGGTGTCCCTGCCCATGGCAGGGGGGTTGGAACTGGATGATCTTTAAGGTCCCTTCCAACCCTGACAATTCTATGATTCTTTGTGTGGCTGCAGCTCTCCAGCATCGTGGTTACATCATTGCCATTGATTAAGGCCAATTTTCCCACATTCTGCCTGGATGTGAGTGAAAAAAATGTCCTATTCTTGGATGCAGAATGAAAACTGGTTCTAAAAATCACCGTGGAGCAGAATTCTTGTCTTGTGTGTAGCTCAGTGTGGCACTGGTGGACAAAACCAAAGGAAAACTGCTGGAGAGAGTCCAGCACAGAGCCACAGAGATGCTGAAGGGAGTGGAACATCTCCCTTGTGAGGAAAGGCTGAGGGAGCTGGGGCTCTTTAGCCTGGAGAAAAGGAGACTGAGGGGTGACCTCATTAATGTTTATAAATATGTAAAGGGAGAGTGTCAGGAGGATGGAGCCAGGCTCTGCTCAGGGACATCCAGTGACAGGACAAGGAGCTGTGGGTGCAAGCTGGCACAGAGGAGGTTCCACATCAATATGGAAAGAAAGTTCCTCACTGTGAGGGTGCCAGACACTGGCCCAGGCTGCCCAGGGAGGTTGTGGAGTCTCCTTCTCTGGAGACATTCAAACCCCACCTGGCCACGTTCCTGTGTGACCTGCTCTGGGTGATCCTGCTAGATGATCTTTCGAGGTCCTTTCCAATCTCTGACATTCTGTGATGCTGTGAGAAGCTGGGAAGCAGAAGAAGCTGAGCTCCAGGTGTGCACACAGCTGGAACATAGCATAATTTTGGCCCCTGCCCTCTTGGGGTGGGCAGGGCAGCAAATCAGAGCAATCCACACCCCCCCTGCTACTTTCTTCTGTGATTTTTGCTGGCTTTGAACCTTCAAGCAGTTCTTTTAAGGTTTCTCTATTCATCTCCTGGGAAAGATAAAAGCCCAACAACCCCAACTACCTGCACTGCTGCAATCAATTGGTTTGTGCTGGGTCTGCTTTTGGAGTTTTAAGCCAAGGGGTGAGGAATCCATGATGGAAAACTCCAGCAGTGGGGCTGATGGAGCAATTCCTGGAGCCTCCAGCCAGGCTGGGCTGTCTGCTGTGCCCACGCTCACACGTGCTCAGCCTTTCAGGGCTGCCATCAGCTAGGAATACATGCACAGCTGTAAAATATGGATTTCAGCAAGCCTGGATTAGGGCTGGATTTAACTCAGTGTATCTGAAGTTTACCCCCCCCCAAAAAAAAAGCCAGAGACGTTGAAATGTATTTTTAATCTTATTTTTCCCCAGCAATTCTTATTAATGGCTGTGTCTTGGAAGCAACTGCCTTTATGTACCTCAAACCTCTGTGAATATTGGCTTTTCAGAACCCTTCCCTGGCGCCTTGCACAGCTGCACTTCTGGTTTACATTGGGAAGGTTTGACACCTTAGCAGTATAAAGTTAAAGGTTTTATCCCTAAAACTTCCCAAATGCAGTTTCCATTATTAACACGACTGTGACAGCTACAGTTTGTTTATATTCCTTCACCTGGGGCACATAAACTTGAAGGCCTGAAAATGCCTCCATGCAATAAAGGAATTTGCTATAATTGCTACCTCTTGCTGTAAGGGACAGCTGGCCTTTGAAAGTTGGGAACTCATTTACGTCAGTGAAGTAAAATGTAAGCCTGGGGTTTAAATGACTGTAATTTATGTTTCTGCAGCTCAGAACACAAATATAGCTGTCCAAAGGGCAAATACCTTTCCAAACAAACTAATGCTCATAATTCAACTTGGAGAACACGTATGGCCCCTTATGGGAGCCTGTCCAGAATTGCTGTTTGCTTTCAATATTTCTTATTATTCTCAATTTGTTATCCCCAAAGTTAAAATTTCTATGGACAGCTTCTTAATTCAGCTGTTTTAAGTGTTTCCTGATCTGTGTGAGGCTGGGACACGTCCCTGTGCCCCCCACTGGCACTGGGGGCTCTGACTGGTCCAGCCCACAGGTAGATGTGGCATCAAAGCATCTCTTCAGTTCTTGTGGCTGGATAAAAATCAACATCCTATGAGCAGAGTAGCTTGAAATCACCCCTCAGTTCTTGTGCTGAGCATTTTCTTGTCACTGTCTCTCAGCATTTGTCTCAACATTTATATACTTTGGGTTTAGGGCCCAGTTCCAAACAGCTGCTGCTTGTTTAGCTTTTTTTTTTTAATTATTATATATATAAATTTTTTTGTTTTGTTTTTAATTTATAACACTGAAAATCTCCCTGGAATGAGCTGACACCAAAATTGTTTGTTCTAGCCCTGGGATGAAAGCACCCACCCATGGCCCAGGCTTTTAGGAGCCCCAAATTCACCACCACTTAATTCTGGCATTGCAAAACAACAGCGACAAGAAGAAATTCAACCACAGCTCCCTCAGAGCAAATTCCAGGCTCAGAGCTCTGCAAACCCATCACCACAGGGGAGCCCACATCCATTTAGAAGGTGTATTTCCAAATCTGGCTTCTGGAGTGATCATCCTCTGCCTTGGCTCCCTCCAGCAGCTGCCATTTGCTTTTAATATATATTCAGACTTGAAAAATAATGAATCTCATTTTCATAACTTTCAAGAGTTCTGTTGTGCTGCCCAGTGGAGAAGAGCAAATGGCAGATTTTCTGGGTTGTAGAGGTGTGAATATTGAAATCAGGTTTCTAGCACAAGACGACCATGGAAGATGAAGTCAAATTTCACCTGGGTGTTGTGGGGGTGAACTTGGTTCCTTCCCTTAAAGCACCTTTTTGGGCAAAACCCCACAACTTTAGGCAAAGTATATCCAGCTAAAATAAAGCTGGATATTCAGGTCCTGCTGTACCTGCCCTCATTGCAATAGTGACCATGAACTGCTGGGGAGGTGAGGACACATCTTGGTGGGTCCACATCTGACCTACATCATCTCCTTTCCATCCCATGTGGGTGGGACCGTGGTGAGGCTGCAGCTGGGCAGTGATGCTGGAGTTTCATTGAATATCCCTGGGAATGCCTTGGCTCTCTGGAGACCCCGTGTTAGCTCCTGGGGGACAAAATGTCCCTTCTCCATGGAGGATGTGTGGAGCTGTGGGCACACACAAGGCAGGAGGGAGGCTCCTGGCCACGCCACGAGCTCTGGGCAGTTTCTAAACCTCACTAATGGATTCTTTTCCCTTCAGAATCACCCTGGAAGTATTGAGGAGGGAATTTGGGAACAACACAGACAATGTGTTGGAAGTCCTGCTCCTGAGTGAGAAGGGGAGCCTGAAAACCAGCCCAGTCCTTCCTTCCCAGCACGGGATGTGCCGTCATGTCCCGGGAATGTGCTTCCTGGACACGCTGCATCCACAGCCCTCCTCTTGCCTCCTCTGGCCCAGCCTGCTCAGTGGGGACACACAACTCTGCACCGGGGACCAGGAGAGCCACAGAAGGACCAGTTCCAAAAGGCAAGACCTTCTTTTCACCCTGTTTTTTGGAGGAGCACAGCTGCCTGCAGCTGCTGCTGCATGAATAGTGAGTATGGATGGGACACCCGTGTTAGAAACCCACAGCGTGGATCTATCTCAGATAGATCCTGCAACAACCAAGGGCAGTTGTGGACCATCAAAAGCTGCACCAGCAAAAGTTTGCCAGAGGCAATGAGCTGAATCCTGAGCAATGCTAGAGAGCTGCTGCACTCAGGAATCATCATTCCCTGATTAAAAACAGTCACGGATGCCAAGTGAAGAATATATTCCCTAAAATCATAGAATCACAGAATGGTCAGGGTTGGAAGGGATCTTAAAGATCACCCAGTTCCAACCCCCCTGCCATGGGCAGGGACACCTCCCACTCCATCAGTTGCTCACAGCCCCAGCCAGCCTGGTCTTCCAAATGTCCAGGGATGGGGCTTCCAGCACCTCTCTGGGCAACCTGTGCCAGAGGACCAGGCTATCAAGTATGGACCCCCAGTCACTGCCATGTGTGCATGGACTGGCAACCCAAAGAGCATTTTCCTTCCTTCCTCCCCTTCCAGGGTGGAAGATACAAAGACAATTTAATGTGTTTCTAAGAGGACACTATGATGAGATTTGCTGCCAAGCAGGGGCTTGACCCTTCCTGGGGACTGACTGATGGAGGTGACTGTTGTGTTCAGGGACTGCTCTCAGGGTCCAGGCAATTCCTCCCAGCCTTACCCCTGTGTCACTGGTGCCTCTGCTTCTCTACCTGCTCAGAAACAGCTGCAGATGCTGAGAATGTAAAGCCTGGTCCTTCAGATCTGCCGTGGCTGAAATGTCCATAAACACCTTGAGTCTCTTTGGAGATCTCTGTGCTTGCCAAACTCTGCAGCCTACTAGTGTGTCTCATTATACCTGGTGCTCTCCCCCACTTCTGCAGCCTGTGATTAGGTGAGAACTGCAGGAAAAATAAGTTTAAAGACTTCATCCTCAATGCCTAAACTGAAAAAATAGATGAAGATACTCTAATATCATTAAAAAGTTGCAAACTCTTAATAGTATTTAAGGTGACCTCAAGCCATGGAGCTTTTCCACAGCTTTTTTCCAGCGTTGGCAGTTATCAATATTGAAATATTATTAAAAAAAAAAAGAGTTTTGCTTTGTTTTTTATATATATGAGTAACTCAAGACCACATATTGCTTGGTTGAAATCTGCTGAACATTAATGGCCAGATTCTGTGTTTTATGGCTGAAATAAATCTGATTAGAAAAAAAAACCCAGTAAAACTCATGGCATGATTTACCCTCACTGACTGAAAGAGGTTGCTTAGAGGAGTCAAATCTGTTTTCAATATATATTGCACAGCTGACTGGGGTGGGTCTGTCCACTGAAATGGATCCAGGTTATTAATCAGCAGGTATCTCCTGTGTGTGTGTGTTGAAGAGGGTGACAAGACACTTGATCTAGAAGAGCTCCAAGGATAAACAAGGGGCAATATTTTCTTGGATTTTGACTGTAACAGAAATTGCATTTTCTCTTCCTTTTCAGGACTGGGACTCAATGGTGTGGTTTGGAGGTTGCAGAGCTGCATGGCATCATCCATCACAGGAATGGTCTCCTAACCCATAGGTAATCATAGAATCATAGCTTTGGAAGGGATCTTAAAGATCATCTCGTTCCAACCCCCCTGCCATGGGCAGGGACACCTCCCACTACATCAGTTGCTCACAGCCCCAGCCAGCCTGGCCTTCAAAACTTCCAGGGATGGGGCTACCAGCACCTCTCTGGGCAACCTGGGCCAGTGTCTCCCCGCCCTCCTGGGGAAGCACTTCTTCCTAACATCTCATCTGAATCTCCCCACCTCTAGTTTTGAGCCATGATGAACCTGGATATATTTACATAAAGTTTTTCATTAGGACGAGGAATTTTGAAGGAAACCATCTCCACTTACAGCACTTTGGTTTGCACCATGCAGTGGTTCTGCAGCACGTGAGTCTTTTGGAGGACCAGAGCCCAGCTGAAGTGCTCCAGCTGACCTAAACCCATGGGTCACCAAAGCTAAAGCAGATGTAGCCCCTAACCACCCTCTACCCACAAATATGCTCACACAGCACCTTCCCCCAGCTCGTGCTGATCCTGTTTGCCTTCCTAGAGCAAGGATATTCCTGTCAATACCTAACAAGAGGAGACATTTATCATTTTAGGGACTTTCCACCATTTATCTTCCCATCCCTTCTCTCCCCCCCACAGGTGTACACCTGATACAGCCTCTTTCTCCAGGGCAAGGACCCGTTTTGGTGGCAGACAGGAATGCTGACCCACTTGCCTTCTGCTGCAAGCATCCATCAAGCCCAGCCTCTGTGTCCCCTGGAGTCTTAATTTTCCTCTTGACAGCAAAGACAAATGACTCCCCCGGGGCTGTTTGCTCATGTCTACGGAAGGTTTCTGTGATGTTTCTTGAAGATGACCTGTTTTTTAAACACACAATGAGTTTTCTTTCCACTGCCACCTACCAGTGTGAAGGCAGAGAGAGATTTAAGACAACTTTATGGTGCAAATCCTCCCTCCCTGCTCTCTTCTCTAGGCTTCTCCTGGTTCCTAGATGTTACCAGCTGTAAGACTTTCCCCCTATTTGGGGCTGTCCTGCACAGATAGGGCATTTCCAATATTTTTCCAACTCACCACAAGTTTATTTTCCAACTCACTGTGAAATCTGGCTGATATTTCCCCATCCTCTTCCTTCCTCTTTCCTAGGCAAGGCTTCCCCAGCACCGTGCCCCAACTCTCAGGCAGTGGGAATATTCCCCATAGGAAAATCCCTGTGTCTCTAGGATTATCCCCACTCTGACCAACGCTGAGTCTGCAACTCAAGAGCTGCTCTTTGAATCATCAGCCCAAAGGCAAGGAGTAGTTTGTGTGTTGTTTAGGATGGTTGTGAAATAGTGCCTTGAAAACTCTTCTCCTTCTCTCCAGCCACATTAACTCCAGCTGAACTCCCCAGCCCTGCAGACCTGGGAAGGCACAAAACCAGGAGCTGCCTTTGTTATTGAAATCTGCACGATGAGCCATGCAGAGAAATAGGGACAAAGCAACTTCACTTCCCCACTTCTCTAACTCTGCAGAGCTTCTCTTTGCCATATAGCATTTTAATGGCAGCCTTGGCAAAAACGTCCTCCTTTTTATTTCCCTCCTCTCAGAAAGCACAAACCCACCCTGGTCTGGCACAGGGAAATACCAAACACCCTCATTGTTAAGGCATGCTGCCAGCCCTGGCTATGATTAAACCCCCATAAAAATGAAGAGCCTCTCCAGCCAGACTCATCGGGTGCTGAAGGAACGAAGGATGTGGTTGCCACTTCCCAGTTTCCCTTGGCACGAGGATTTTCCCATCAGCCAGGACATCCCGAGGATGGGAATTGGGGCTGGACCACCTGCGTGCTGGCTGTGCTTGGTGGCTGGAATCCCTCCGAGCACCAGCCCTCCCAAACACAACAGAGCAGCCCTGAGGTTACACAAAGTCTTCTTGATCCCACCTCGGTGACCTCAGGGGCTACAGATGCTGCTGTGGGACCTTGTTCACTGGAATGTCTGCATGAAAACCCTGCAACCCCAGCACACAAACCCTCCGTGGCTATCAAATAATTCTTGACTAATTTAAGCAACCCACATGCCATAACATGCTCTGAAATGTGTAGCTGAGTGTCCCCGAATTTGTGTTGCGTGTTTATCCTTCCATTCATTAGCAACATAAATGTTCTTGGACTTCTCCCTGTGCCTTTCAGCATTATTTGATGGAAATTCCAATTTCCTGCCCTGAAAGCGAGCCTGATGATAATGAGAGGCTTGAAGCTTTTCAAGCAAACAGCAAAAAAAAAAAAAGCAGTTTGAGTCAATTCTGCATTTTCTTCTTAATCAGAACTAGTTGTGTGCATTTGCATCCACAATGAGCTCAGCTCACAATGCTCCATATGGGCTTGGCTGCTGGCATTCACTGCGTGGCAAGAGCCACTGAAAAAAACCTCCCTGGCTTTTCAGAGATTTAGGGATGACCTTGCAAAAGTCTCATTTGTCACTGCCTTGTCCAGAATGGCTGGAAAAATCCCTGGAAACACACTGTGGAACCAGAGAGCCCAATCCTTGCATTGCCAAAGCAGCACAGCAGCACTTACCTACGAAAGAAAGAAACTGGAAGCTTTTAATGGAGCCCCACAAGATGGTTTTTTTGCACAATGCTTTATCTGGATATTGCTCTTCCACTTCAGATGTTACTCATTTTTCAGGCTCACTATTTCACCTCCTTGTATACCATAAATATGAAGGCGAACAAGCCACGGTCCATTAATCCAGACACCTATTTGCAATTCTAAAGCATCTAAACCACTCGGAAACAACCCACAGACTTTTACTGTTCCCCATTCAGACCCGATCTCACAGCATCCCCATCATGCTGCTTCCAGCCGAGTTACACCCAGGAGGGGGTGTCCATGTATGTGCAATTTTAGGACCTGGTCCCCATTTTTGAGCACATTAACAGCACCCAGAAGGACCAGGGCAAAGACTTTGAGGGTCTGCTCTGCAGAGCATGAACAATTAGGGGAAATAAGGATGGTGAGTCTCCCAGGCATCCCTGGACACGCTGTCGTGAGTGGCTGGCCACGTTCTGCTCTGAAAGGATTTATTTCCACTCATTTTGGTCTTGTGGCTGAGAGAGGCTTGCAGAACCTTTCACCTTCTTTCCCTGGAGCCGCGTATATTTTATGAGAAATTTAAGAATTACCTCTTATTAAAATGGGGGATAGTGTAATTACCAATAAAAAGCAGATGTTGTGGCATGACTAATGCTTGAGAATGTGTACGGAGCAAGCACAACACTCCAGCACATCCAGGCTTTTCAGTAAGACAATAAAAGTTGTCTTTGTTGAAAGGAACTGGCCCAGTCACTGAGGTCTGAAGTCGCGGGGAAATCGTGATGGAAAAACACTGAAAGGCTCCACCAAAGGGCAGCTTTGCTCCCACCCAGCTCAGCAGAACTGCAGAAGGTTGAAATGAACCCCCCACGTCCCCTCCAGGAGGTGCCTGAGGAGGTGTCCTGCTCCAGCAGCCCGTGCTGAGAGCATCCTTCCCCTGCAAGCCGTAATGAGCTGTAATTAGTGAACTCCCCGACACCTCCAGCACCTCTCGGGGGGTCCATAACCCACCTGCAACACTCAAGATCATTCCCTTGGCTCAGCCCCAAGTATTTTGGAGCTGGAGCTGTTTGAAACAGGAATGAGCAAACATTATGTAACTGGGGTTGTTCAGCAAATCTGCTCGAGCGGTCCCGGGGTTCATAAACTTCTTCTGAGCTCCAGAAGTTCCTCTCCTTTCCTTCACAGCAAGTTGCTCTTTGCCACTCAAGCATCACTAGGTTTGTAAAAGAGCTTTTGCAGCTTGGAAAGAAGGTCTGGGTATGAATTTGGGGGGACAAGGATGATCTGTGCCTTGCCCAGGGAGGTTGTGAGGGTAATGGGAGCTGGAGGTGGGACCTCAGCACCCACAGATGCCAAGGAGCATCTGGTGCTCACCCCTGTCTTCTCCTGTCTTCAAATCCCAGGTCTTTGAGTCCTTCTCTAGCCCAAACCCCACCCCTTATCCAAAGCCCAGGAGAACCTTCTGTAGTGGGAGGTGTCCCTGCCCACAGCAGGGGGGTTGGAACTAGACCATTAAGATCCTTCCCAAACCAAACCATTCAAGGTGCACCAGAGTCAGCAGAGACCTCCCCATCTTTTCCTTCAGACCCTCCCTTACTCAGTCATTATTTCCTCTGCACATAAACACCATATTTCAATTTAAAGATGAAAAAAAACAACCAACTTTCCAAATCCTCAGACTCTTCTTGGCCCTGGAGAAACCTCCTGCAACGTGCTGGGCTGGGTTGGAGGCTGGAGGGGCTTTGGAGGTTGGGTTTGTCCCAGCATTAGCTCTGTCATTTTGTGAGCTGAAACGAAGACATATGCATTAAGCAGCCTTGACAGTAATTAGTTGTGGCAGGATCTTAGTGGTAATGAATTTCAACGAAGCTGGGGTTTGGGTGCCTGCACACTTCATTAGCTGCTGGTCTATCACCCTGATGCAGTTGAGAAATCGCATTATAATAAACCCCTTTTTACTGCAGGCAGCAACTGGGATAATAAATGGGATGAATAATAACACGGCCCATTCGAAATCATTCCTGTGCTTCAGAGCTCTGGAATTTCAGTAAATAGATCAATGAGTAATGAATCTTCTTCTGAGTTTCTCTGTTACCCAGGTATTTATGAGCGTTTTGAATGTGTTGTCAGAGGAGCTGCCTCACTCTGTTACACAGAAATACACTAAAATACACACGTGGTGGTGCACTCATAAGAAAAATCATGTGTCATTTAGCCCAAAAATATTTTAAGCCTGAATGGGGAAAAATAGATGAGAACTCAGTGTGAAATACCAGGAAGCCTTTGTCTGTTTCTAGATATTTACAGGATATATTCATTTTTTTTAAAGTATGGAAATACATGGCTTTGAAGATGCCCTAAAAGGCACAACTGAGGGATTCTTGTGATTTCTTCCACATTTATACACCAGGGAGTGATGCATTTATTATGTCACGCTAAAATGATATTTTGACTTATCACTGTCTTTGCAGCCATTAGTATGAAAATTAAGAAATGCATTAATCTGCTGCTATTTCTGTTCAACTTCATCCTTCTGAGTGTGTCGCGTTGGCTGCTGGTTGCTTGGTTGGGAGCCCATCCAACAGGTTCTCCCATGCCAGTGAACAACGAGATGGGGGAACCATAGAATGGTTTGGGTTGGAAGGGACCTCAAAGATCATCCAGTTCCAACCCATGGGCAGGGACACCTCCCACTAGACCAGGTTGCTCCAAGCCCCATCCAACCTGGCCTTGAACACCTCCAGGGATGGAGCATCCACAACCCACCCTGGGCAACCTGGGCCAGTGTCTCACCTCCCTCTGAGTGAAGAACTTCTTCCTTATATCTCCCCGCTTCCAGTTTGAACCCATCCCCCCTCATCCTATCACTACAAGCCCTTGTGAAAAGTCTCTCCCCAGCTTTCTTGTAGGCCCTCTTGATACTGGAAGGCTGCAAGGACACATCCCTAGAGCCTTCTCTTCTCCAGGCTCTCAGCCTGTCCTCAGACAGAGGGTTCCAGCCCTTGGATCATCTTCATGGCCTCCTTTGGACCTGCTCCAACAGGTCCATGTCCTCCTTGTGCTGGATGTAGGACTCCAGGTGGGGTATCACAAGAGTGGAGTGATGGGGGAGAATGACCTCCCTCAACCTGCTTCATTAGGGGTCATCTCAGTAGTTTGTTACCTCACTGATGGGACCAAAGCAATTGATGCTTCTTTAGAGTGAAACCAGGTTGTCTGTGAGCATCCCAGTACACCCAGAATGTCCTCAGGACTGTACTGGGGAGGAGGAAAGGACAGCTCTACCAGCAGGGACCTGGGAGGTGGGTGGGGGGATGTCCCCTCATTTGTGATGTTGCCCTGGAACCCCATCACCAAGGCAGCCAGGCAGGATGGGATGATGCTCTCCCCACCCTTCTGGATGCTTCTTGGAAGCTTGATAACTATAAAAACATCCCTGTCCTCACCCTGGTGAACAGGTGGGTTGCAGGTATCTTACCCAATGTCTAGAGTCTGAATGAGAAATTTGTAAGATATCCTTAAAATGCAAGAAAAACCCCCTTAGAAATAGGTCTTTGGGTAAGATGGGGAATTAATGATACCAGAGTTTCCAGCAGCCAAAAGAGAGGCAATTATTCTAGTAGCAAAATATTTATGTGTGTTTATCTATAGCAGCAAGATGACCTTTTATTCCAATGAAATAGTGTCTTCTAATAGTGGTGACCTGATAAATGAGCTTTTCAAATAAAGGCAGAGATAAAACCAGAGCTGAAACATCACACCCAGACTCTTTTAAAGACTGGAATTGCATGTGTCAGTTTTGATTGTATGGAAAACCCAAAAAACAAAATATCTGGAGGAGAAAAATGTTCTACAGATCTATTTTCTTTTTTTTTTCAGGCTCTACTCAAATGTTAATGTTCCCTTTCCAGAGTGCTCACGAGCACCACTGATCTACCAAGGTTTTCAGGAGGCCATAAATCATCCTAAATAACCCAAGCCTGTGGGAGTCTCGGAACCTGCCAAGGCAGCTCATGAATTCAGATGTAAGTTTAACCTCAAATCAGGTACAAACACTGTCCCTGGGGGCCATGGTTTCATCCAGTGCCAAACAGTAGCCTCTAAAAAATCAGGTAGCAGGGCATGGAGACTGAGTTTTTCTTTCTGGTGATTGCTGCTCTTCATCAACACGAGGAAAACATGAAATTTCATATTTTTCCTGTGTGACCTATTAAAGACTGCCTGAGAGTATGGGAACTGACTTGGTATTTAAATTTAATTGCAAACTCAACATGAGAAACCATTTCTAGACTCGAAAAGAAAGAGCTGCAAGATAATGTCAGATCTTTACAATCCTCAGTCTTCTAATTAATCCTCATTATCTCTTTGCAGTTTGGCCCTGTGACAGTGGTTGTTGATTTTGCTAGTGGCTCTTGCCCATTAATAGCATCATTTTATCATATCTGATCAAATTCAAATTCATTCCAGGGGCTCCCAGGAGATGCAAGGACAAAGGATGAAGCCACTTCCCCACCATCCAGCCCAGCAGTCTTGGAGCACCTCCTGCTGAGCAGGGACAACCATGAAGACTTGAGTATCACACTCCAGCTTTGCCATGACCACTCATCCCCAGGTTACCTGGTGTTGGCTCCTCCATACCTGCCCTACTACAGAACATCTCACGTCTTTACCAGCCCATCTCCCCTCCCTCCATCCCACATCAGCACAGGAGGAGATGGAAACTTCACTGAAGGCAAAGTTGACACGAAGCAGGGTGAGGAAGGGAGTTATTCAGCCATCTCCACAGGATATTGTCCATATTACAGAACTTCTGGAGAACTTCTTGGCCAGCCACTCACAGATGGATTAAATGCAGAGGGAAAGAAGCTTGATAATGATGGGAGAGATGAAAGTGAAGACGTCAAGACAGGAGGTCATAAGAGTAGTTGCTAAATTGCAGTCAGGGAATGCTCTGTCCACCATGAGTGGGAGCACTGACCCCACCAGCCCTGTTGTCTCCTGCTTGCCCCAGGGCTTTGCTGGATGTTCTGATGGCACCAGGGTTGTAGCTGAGATGTTCATTGCCCAAGTGATGCTATTGCACTTGCCTTTAGTTGAGGTCGTGCACAAAGAAATGAGGATTTCTGCAGGCAGTGCCTTTGCACAAACACATTTTCAGGGCAAGAAGAGGCATAAATGGGACAAAACCCCAAACAAAATAAGCCAAAGGTGAGAGTGGGAGGCCTTGCAGCTGCCTGTAGGTGTGTGAGGTGGGACATACCCCCCATCTGATTGATCCCCCATCACTCCTTTTGTGAGCTGCCCCATGTCACCCTGAATAGACTCTTTCAAAGTCTACGTGGTTAAATTGTGTTAAATCCCTTCAAAACTCACCTTTAATGTTTCTGAAAGGGGTAGGAAGGGAGGAGGAGAGGTGGGCACGTCTCATACCATCCTGTTGGCCAAAATTAGACCCTTAAAAACAAAATAATGGGTTGTGCTCTGAAAACATAATGCATTTGAGATCTTAGCTCCTGTACATCTTTTTTCAGGTCATCCCACCAAAATTGGAGTTGGACAAGAGGCCACTTTCTTCTGTGGCCAATGAAGAGCCACCAACCCCCTAGCTCCTAAGAGCCAGCACCTCTGAACACTGCCCATCCATGATCTCCTTCCCAGCCCTGGACCAGCCCTTTCCCTCTGGTGGGTACTTTCCTTATTCCAGGACAGAGGGAGAGCTCTGCATTGACCCAGCTCCTGAGGACCAGTTCTTCACCAGGATAGAAGGTCTGGAGAACAAAGAGGAAGGACAAGGGGGAGAAGCAGGTATTTGGAGTCTCTGTGCCAGCTGCCTGGTGAGCTGAGAACAATGCAGGCATGAAGGAGCAGCTCTTGAAACCTACAACAACATGAAAATCTGCATGAACATGGAGTAAAAATAAGTGATAGACAACCCAGACTAATGACAGCAGAAAGCAGCAAAGAGGGAAATGACTGATCTGGGGGAATCCAGCTAAACTTGCTCTAGAAAACATCCTAAAAAGGGAAGGTAAGGATGAAAAAATCTGGTTTTCTGTGTCTAAGCCCAAAGGTGCTCACTGGAGGGATGTGCAGCTATGGGAAATGGCCAATGGGAAAAAAAATAAGAATTATTTAAATCTAAGCTGCTTGGTGGAATTAAGCAGAGACACAATTTCCAGTAGGGATTGGGAAATACATTTCCTCTCCCCTCCACTACAATCCTTCCATTGTCTTAATGGCATCTGTTAGAGCTGGTTACTGTGCACAACAGTCATACACAGGAGAGAAAAGAAACATTCTTGATTTCAATTCTTTGTCAACAAAATTGTTTTGAGCACATTTCCATTATGTCTGTCTTCATTTCACTTGCACAGTCAGTAATGAAAATATTTCTGATGACTTTAATATGTGCAACTCTGAGCTCCCATAAAACATCCGTTTTGAGGCTGGAAAACTGGGCAACAGTATCCAGGAACAACTTGGCTCTGGAGCATCCTGACCCATTGACACCAGAGGAGGATCTGACCAACAAAAGGGTTTTCTTTGCAATTGGGAAATCTTGCAACACACTCTCCTTGCTGCCAATGGTGTCACCTCTCTGAGACACCACACAAGTGGATGGAATATGATTCCTTCCCATTCCTGCTACTTGTGTAGACACTTTCTGTCCAAACTAGATGTTTTCTCCAATTATTTAGTTAGTCTGGAAGTGCTTCTATAATGATTGACTCTATCAATAGGTTGTAGGTAAATGTACCAGTGTTACCCATTTTCTTTCAGTGATTGAAGGAGCAAAACACATCCTATTGAGTTATTTCACATCTCCATGGTTAGAGCAGCTTTCCTTGGAGGGAAGTGTGAGATCAAGACCAGGAAGGCTACAGCTATATAAGGTACATGATGATTTAGAATCATAGAATCATGGAATCATAGAATGGTTTGGGTTGGAAGGGACCTTAAAGATCATCTACTTCCAACCTCCTGCCATGGCAGGGACACCTCCCACTAGACCAGGTTGCTCCAAGCCCCATCCAACGTGATCTTGAACAATTCTAGGGAGGGGGCATCCAAACCTTCTCTGGACAGTGTTATTTGGAGAACAATTTCTGCCCACACTGCACTTAAGTGTTTTTGACAGGGTTTTGGTTGGATTCTGGGACCCACCAGAGGACAGGAGCTTCAGTCCCAGTCTTTCTGCTGGGGACTGCTCAGGATGGAGAGATGCATCGTGGCCTGTGTCAGGAAACCCAGGATGAGCCAAACTGGTGAAAATTCATCCCAACATCCAGCCCTGGCTGGAAATGGGACTGTGACTTCTTCATCCCTGCATCCCCTCAGGCATCTCAGCATCATTCTGCCACCTCCTTACTAAAACCCAAGACGAATCAGGCTCCAGATGAACTGAGTCAGGCTCTATAAAATAGATCCTGGTTTTAAGCACGGGGGCAGCCCACGTCTTGGGTACACTGAAAGCAAGCCATGCAAAATAGAGTGAGATTAGCCAAACCCAAGGGATCAGGCAGAGGAGGGAGGGAATTCTGTCTGCAAAAGCAGGTGTGATGTGTTCTGAGAATATTAAATTCAGCATTTCCATAAATGTGGCATATTAAAATAGCTGAAACTACGTAGGATCAAATCCACAAATCTGCCTGACTTCCACTAGATAGAAATTAGCTGCTTTCTATTGGCTGGGCTTGGTAATTTATGGGAGCAATGAACATCAGAAATCAAGGATTTGGGAGATGAGAATATTACAAGCTTTACCCTCCTGCAGCAGAAAAGCCTAATTTTAATCAAAAGCCAGCAAATATCCTATCATATGTTGCCATCTGGAAATCGGAGCTGAAGAAAACTCCTGATTTTAATATATTTTCCTTACATTGCTCAGAGGTAAAAAGGATGGAGGGTAGAGCTGGAAGCTTCTGTGTTTCTTAGGCTGCTTTATTATTTTTCCATGCATTTAACATCCTGCACACAGACAGCAGCAGATTTTTCTCAAGCTCCTCTCGGATCTGATTCCTACCTTAGGGAGGACATCATGGACCTTCACCCCAAGAGAGGTCCGAGTCAGCTGGAAACAACAAACAGTCCAGTTCAGCCTCCTGGACTGATCATGTCTTTCCTTTCATCTCTCTATTTGAGAAATTCATAATGATGGCTCTAAACCCTGAGTCCTTCCATACCAGCAGCCCTCTGGAGGCTGCAAACCAATCCGCAATTACTTTGATGCATGCTGCGTGGTCTCCATTGATCCCATTTAAGCTTTTAATCTCATGAATTCAGAAACTTAATTCAGAAAGCAAACCAAACAAACCCGTGCAAAATATGCCCTTTAATAACAGAAGTGGTGATGGCCATCCCTGTCTTTGGGGGGTTCTTATAATGCAGGTTCTTCTTGCTCAGGAGCTGATGTTAGATTTCATTAAGGCGTGAGGGAAAAAGGACTTTGTCACAATATTTGTTGATCTGCACACCCCTAGGGAACAACCTGCTTTGAAGTTGATAAAAAGGTTTGCACAGACATGGCAAGGCTTGGAATTTGTCTCTGAAATCAGGTATGAGGGACCTTCTTTAGTGGTGTGCTCCAGGCTTTAAGATCTAGATCCAAACCATCCTAAAATCAGTAAGAAAGCTCCCTGGGCTTGAGCTCCTGTTTCCCCCCGTGGAGCAGAGCTGCAATGATCCTTCTCTACAAACCTGAACTCCACCAAATGCTGGTTTAGGGAGCAAATGAGCTCCCCAAGGACCTGCCCCAAGGACCATGATGAGCTCAGCTCTCCTTCCTCTTCCAAATCCTGGTTACGTTGGGGTGTGAAACTTAATGACTTCACTTTGAACTCTGTTAGAAACCAAGCTTATGGTGAGTGGCACTTAGCACAGAGGAGCAGAGCCCAGCATCAAACAAAGGTGCTTCAACAGGTCCCATCCCAACAATGGGACAGGGAGGAATGGAAGTGATGAATTAATATGAATTAATAGGTTGAAGGTGGTGTCCAAGGGCTGTGCTGGATGCTGACCACAGCAGGACCAGATGGAAACACAAAGAATCATAGAATGGTTTGGGTTGGAAGGGACCTTTAAAGCTCAAACCCCCTGCAGGGAGCAGGGACAGCTTCAACTAGAGCAGGTTGCTCAGAGCCCCCATCCAGCCTCACCTGCAATGGTTCCAGGGATGGGGCACCAGAGCAACTCTTTCCCAACCCCAGAATCCTAGAATCCCAGCATGGTGGGGGTTGGAAGGGACCTCTGGTCCAACTCTCCTGCTCCAGCAGGTTGTCCAGGATCGTGTCCAGGCAGGTTTGGGATCTCTCCAGAGAAGGAGTCTCCACAACCTCTCTGGGCAGCCTGGGACAGGCTCTGGGACCCTCACAACAAAGAATTTTCTCTAAAACACAAAGAGAAAAGCTGAGCTGGGCTGCAGGCACAGGCTGGACCTGTCTGTACTCCTTTCCCAGTTAATTCCAGGTGGGAATGGACAACCACAAAGCAAATAGCCCCCTGACCTCCATAATCCCCCATAAATCTGTCTGTCCTACCCCAGAGCTACTGGTTCTCATTAACCCCCTCCAGGCTCCGGGGCTGCTGGGGACACTTTTGCCTTTCCCAGGGGCACAAGCTGATGGGATTTGCAGGTGTGGGCCAGGCTGATCCAAGCTCTGCACTCTTGAGTTTGCCATCTGCAGCCATCATTAGAGCCTCACACATGTTAAAATGCATGTGCTGTGTGTTTTACCTAAGGGTCTTTTATCAAAGCTGGTGTCCTTGGGCTGGTTTCTGCTACTGGTGAATGGAAATGGAGAAATGAATTCCCCAGGACAACTTTACAGCAGGATCACCTGAGCTGTGGGACCCCTCCAAGCTAAGATTTGAAATGCATTGTGCAGGGGAATGATTGTTTCTGCTGTTTTGAGCACCTACCTCCCATGCATGGTGTGATGCATCAGTTATTGCATGGGGCATGACAACCTCCATGGATTGTGGGGTCTGGGGGTAACTGGGGCAACTTCCTGGGTTATTAGCTGAGAAAAAAAATAGCCAGAGGCTAGAGGTGGCATAAAACTGCTTGTGTGGCAATCGCACCAAGGAACAAGCACCCTCTGGGGTGGAGCAAGCAGCTAAACTTGCAGAAGTTCTTGCTGGAGGAAGATCTGAAGGCAACTGGCAACAGGAGTGTGGTGGAGAGTGAGGAGTTAAGCTTGCCTGGCTTGGAGAGAGGGCTGTGAAAATAGACACCAACCTGGCTGGGAAGGAGGATCAGCAGAGAGGACCAAGTGGCCTCTTTCCCACTCTGCAATGGCTGGGACATCAAAAAACCCCAGCACAATATAAAGCTGAGCAGCGGGGTCTGACAGCTGCAGAGCTGCTGGACAACGTGTCAGATGGGAAAGCTTCTACAATCTTCTACATCCCTCTGGAGTTGCAGCTTTTCCTGCTTTCTCTGACTGGATTTTCCCTAGACAGCAGAGTGGGGTGAGCGTGGGTCCATCCAGAGGCAATCACCCCAGCAACGCCGGGAGAGGAGCTGCCGACACCAGAGGACGTGCCCCAGCTCCTCCCCTGTCCCACCTCATCATCCCAGGGACCCGACACACACCCACAACCACCAAGCTTTGGAGTTGCTCCCTAAATACATCTCATCTTGCAGAGGTGTCCTTATGGATCCTTTGAAGACCTCATTTTCTGATGGCATCCTCACCAATGTGTGTGAGGTCAAGGTGACGGCCGCTCACCCCATGCAGCTGCCCCCTTAGCACCTGATGCTGGGTAATAATGATGATTAATGAGTGGTAATCTTGCTGTCACAACCCCCTTTCATTAATATTTATATCTGGCAGATGTACCCCCAAGGGGGGAGCTGAACTGTGAATGCTGAGGCTGCTCTGTACAGCTGGTATCTGCTGCAGCAACTTCGAGGACATAACAACATATTATGTGCAATTTTATCTTCAAATCATTGTTAATACTCTCACGTGGCTGCCTGGAGGAGAATGTTTATTTTAGGACCCCTCATCCGATGAAGTAAGAAAAAAACCCCCTAAAATACCAACATTTTCAGGAAAAAGGAGCTGATGTCAAAGAATATTTACACGATTAAACCACTGGCATGAGCAGAGAGGTCAAGCTCAGCCCTGGATACACCACGGAGCCTCCTAATTACCACAGGGTGTAATTGGAGGCATCTTTAGCAGCCAGTCATATTAAATGGATGCCATTTTCCAGTTAGATGTGTGTTCAGCTGCTAAAAAAAAGCCCCGTGCAGTACTTTGGGAGGGATAAACACTCAATTAAATGATCTAGTTGAGTCCTTATAATTGGGCTGAAGTCTGTTTATAACTAACTCATAATACAGTGTCATTAACCAAGTGATTAATTGCTAATTATGCTATGAAAACAAATTAATCACCGTGCTTCCCAAGCCATGATCTTCTCTCTACACCATTTGGCTCTGCTCTACGATTGTCTTGATTTATTCCTAGTTATCCATCTAAGTCCTGGCTATTAAATGGGGAGGAATCTCCTCCCGGCTCCCAGCGATGCACTGTCAGCTGCAGCAACAGGCAGCATGAAAAACATTATGAAAAACATTTTTCTTTTTATTTTCTATTTTATTACCCTCCCCAGACATGCCCAAACCCAGGCTGGCTGGCTGGGATTGCTTTGATTGTGCTCTCACTTGAAAGCAGGAACATGAATCTTGTGCTTACATTGATGTAAAGATGAAGAAAATCAGCAGAGGAGGATGTAAAATGTGCTCAGCCTTTGGTGCTTGACTTTCCCAAAAGAAGTTGTTAAATCGTGGGCACAGACAAAGCATCTGGGGCTTTGAGCAGCCTGATCTAGGTAGAGATGTCCCTACTTGTGTAGGGAGGTTGGACAAGATGAGCTCTAGAGGTCCCTTCCAGCCTGAAACATTCTATGATTCTATAAAGAGGTTGTATGTAAAAAAAAACCAAAACTGCATGTACGATCATGAGTTTTCTTCAGGAATTGATGGAAGTGCCCCAGTGTCTGGGAGAAGGTGGCTAACCCATGGAACATCCAGCCCAGGCCATCAGTGAGAAGGACACTGCGTCCAATTCTGGAGCCCCTAGGACAAGAAAGATCTGGATGTGCTGGAAGGTGTCCAGAGAAGGGCCACGAGGATGATGAGAGGCTGGAGCAGCTCTGCTGTGAGGACAGACTGAGAGAGTTGGGGTTGGTCAGGCTGGAGAAGAGAAGGCTCC